>JAOXYI010040753.1:0-13045 GCA_028566495.1 Lithophaga antillarum | reverse complement strand
TTGGGAGCATTAAAACCAAAAAGGACCTAAACAGAACAGCCAAAACCGTCTAAGGTCAACTTTACCTGAGGGAGTTGCAACCTTAGTTTTAGTACAATTTCATAATTTATACACTGAAAATTTACAATCAGATTGTATCATTTAAATCATGGCAGTGCCAAAGCACTGGCTACTGGGTGGATGATACCCTCGGGGACTGACAGTCCACCAGCAGTGGTATCGATCCAGCGGTAGTAAATAAACGTATGATACCAATTTCAGTGCGCACGACACGTGTTTCTGGAATAACCTGTTCATTGCACAAACATTGAATACTGGTATTTCGTAAACATACACAATATGCAATGAACATTTTTCGCACCGAAACATTCATTTCACATCATAATCTTATATGCATATTTAGTAATGAGGAATTACGCCACTTAAATAAAAAACCAGATAATTCACAATGTTAAGTTTACACAAATATTTATATTGAAATAGCTTACTAATTGTATTTTGCACTACCTTTATCGAAACGGTAATGTCATTGTGCCTATCTCAAGACAAATTTTAAGACAATATTTAGAACAATTAGAAAAAAGTCATTAATCAGACATGCTTACCGTTTCGTATAAAGAATAGCATTTTTGCGGCCTAAAATTAATTCAGGAAATCGATACGCACACAAGATTTAATAAATATAAAAAACCCCAAGACACCTCAATTTCAGAAAAAGAAAATGAAAATGAAAACTCTGGTGATAGTTTACGTTTAAATTCTACACAATGAAAATGAAATCGCCAAAGACTAACGTGTGAAATTATCCTGTTTCATGATCAATTACCCACCAACAATGTGTTTGAAAGGTGAAAAGATACTCTTTCGGTTACAACAAGTTATCCAAATTTAGAAGAAGCACTATTGACGGGACGAGATTAATATTATTAATGGTTTCACATATGAAGGTCACTGGTACATACACGGATAATCTACTGACACAGATGACTTTATACTAAAAGTAGGAACAATGAAATTTGCCACGAGAAAATTAAAAATTTAATATCTTTTTACTTGCTTGTTGTATATCGTTGAAAATCTAATTTTTTGCCTATTCTGAATTTGAAGTTGAACTTCTGAGTTTACTTGAAATAAAAAAAATTCCCATTACCATCTAAGTTATTTTTTCTGACTAAATGATTTTGACTGTCAAGAAGCATATTTGTTTCTTTCAAAGGTAAGCTTTTAAGATTATTTCAACAATATTTTGATATTCATATTAGTTAATACATCTTTCTTCCTTAATAAAATCACACAGAATATCCGACTGAAATATAAATAATGGTTATGAAAATAGGTTATTCATGGCTTAAAATTCGGTTTTGCGGAAAGGTTGTCCAGAATTAACACTGCGGCCTATGGGGAAATTTTTTATTTTAAGTAAATTTAGAATTTTAACTTTAAATTCAGAACAGGCAAAAATTAGATTTTTAACGATATATAACAATATATAACGTCAGGTCCAAGAAAAAATATATTTTTGCTTTTGTTGTGGCAAATTTCGTTGTTGCTATTTTAACTTGTATTTTTCACGTACTGCAGATTTTTTTGCATTTACTTTTCAATTATTAAATTATTTTCATGGTACAGTTGTTTGTTTTATCTATTTTTTAGGATTTCATGTACGCTTTTGTACAGTTCATTAACTGTACTTTTATTGTGTAGTAAATTTGTTTTACCATTCTTGTTCATTTAATGTTTTACTATTTTGTGTAATCGGCATGGTTTTACCAACAAATAATGATAATTTTGAAAATTTCCACACTTTAGCCTATGATGTTCTTCCCTCTTACAGTTTATATTAGATGATTCTGAAGTTTATTTGCTTGTAATTATCTCGACAGGAAGATCTAAGTAACGGATTTTGCTATGACTATACCTTTTTATCTGTTTTAGTTTTGCCTTTATTAGGTTTGGTATTACTGAGTTAATGTGACATTTGTCTTCCACTGAAGGCCTTAATTATCATTTTAGTACGATATATCTTTAATTTTTGTTAAAACATTTTATTATCTTTCACACACACACACACACACACACACACACACACACACCCCACTATTGGGGTAGAATGGTTTAGAGCACTAGACATGGCGCAGGCTGGTGAATGTTCCTGTTGTTTTCTTATGTACAATATATATGTGTGTGTGTGTGTGTGTGTGACAAAACATTAAATGCAGCAGCCAGAAAAAAAAAGAAAAATAAAGGAAAAGCAAACAGAAGAAGAAAAACAAAAAGGTTTATCTCCATTTCTATCAAAAGTAAGAAACACTTACATTTAAGATAAATATACATCTTGGTGCTGGAAGGATACGTTTGAATTCTGTGTCAATGATCAATCTGTCACTGGTTAAGTTTACTTTCGTGCGAATTGTTTCTTCTGTTGGTAGTACTGTAAATTTAAATAAAATGATCAAGTTGGAGAATCATACCGAGGAAACATCAAGACACGAAAAAATGGTAATTTTCAGTAAAAATATGTCGTCAGATAAAGTCATTTATTTGGAACATTGTGGAATAATATTTCACACTGTCATGGAAAAATGCGGAAATGCAGTAAATAAGAAAATTACATATGTTGGTGAGACAGATTTCTTATTCCCTAAATGCTATGTATATACTGTACATCGCAAAAAAAAGATATCTTACGCGAACCGATTTTACAATTAACGTAAACAAAGTTTGCTACGTCACATTTAAAACTAGGGCCAGAGCTGGATACTAAGATGTAACTTTTCTTCGTGGTTGCCGTTTTTTAAAAATGTTTTGAGCTGAAAATACGGAAAAGTAAATTCTTCCTTAGACCAGAATTAAAGAATAGGAAATCTTCCTCTTGCGTTGGGAATTACTTGTTTTTTTTTGGGGGGGGGGAGGTATTTTTCTCTCTCGAAATTTCAACACTGGTTGAAGAAATCGCTAGCCTTCAACATACTTCTCTGAAAAAAAAAAAAAATATTATTCCTCGTCATATCTACTTACATTGAAACCTCTTGTTTACGGACAACATCTTGGTATGCAGTTTAAATCCATAGGAACAAGTATACGGAATCTCAATATCAGATTCCGCAAAGTTTTTTATTATGAGACTGAATCCATTTTGTGTTAATTTTTCACTGTATTTGGTTTCATTAGTTGAACCTCCGTTGAATGTCCCTTGGTCTTGTTTACTTCCAACTTTCCAGGACCGGTTTACTGATAGATTGAAATTATTTACAGTGCATGACAACTCAACATCTTTACCGAAATTTGCAATCGTGTTCACCAAAAACCAAGAGATGAGTACACCTGAAAAAGATAGGGTATACGTGCACTGAATTAGAAGAAATAATACGACAAACCATACCGACGCCAAAAGACAAGTTAAGCCATTGATCATAGATTAGAACAGTTATGGTTCATGTTTCATTTGCGTATTCTTACACACTAGTTCATCACAGAGAGGAAAAAAATGTTATAATTTTATTCTTAGCATATTGTTAGCATGTTCAAATTGACGAAATTTTACCCCTGTCTCTCAAAAAATGACTACACATTTGTCATTTTTTGCCAGCTTTGACAACAAAGATTGATTTATTAGATATTTGAAGTTTATATAGTATCGTTTTGACATAAATTAGAAATACAAATGATCTTATATAGGTTTGAATGGATAATATTTGGTTATAGCCGTAAAATTTTGAAAAAAAATATGATTTCAGGCTTTAAGCTTTATCACTCAATTCGTTTGAACTAGTAAATTCCAGTAATATTGGCATATATCATTTTTATTTGTATTTCTCGTACATAACAGAGTGGAAAATAACTTACAAAATTGTTCTTAACATTTGTTAACATATTTAGTATAGAGAAATTGTTCCTCCACTCCTAAGAAAATGAGCTTAAAGCACATTATTTTGTTAACTGATTCACATTTTTTTATTATTTAGTCTCCATTCTGTTATGTGCAACTATATGACAAAAACAAATAAAAGATGATAAATGCCAATATTGCTGGAATATGCAAGTGCAAACAAAATGGAGTGACAAAATCCTAGCCTGAAATCATAAATTGTTTCACAGTTTCACGGCTAAAAATCAAATATTATCTATTCAGACCAATATAAGATCATTTTTATTTGTAATTTCTATCACCGGACATTATAAACACACATATATATATGTATGAAAACCAATCGTTTTTGTCAACAACTGGCCAAAAACTGATATACAGTCAAACTTCGGTAGCTCGAACACCAATAACTCGAATACTATTGCTGACTCGGACAACGCTTTTGGTCACTTCAATGCTTATTGCACAATTACGAACTTCAGTAACTCGGACAACCCCGTAACTCGAACTATTTTCGGCGGTCCCTTTGGTGTTCGATCTACCTAAGTTATACTGTATGTTTATGTCATTTTCTGAGGTAGGACCGGTTTTAGCAACTCAAATATGTCTACTTCCCATATAGGTTTCAAATAACCTTATTTTTATTGGTTAGTTTCTTCTTGAATTCTATGTTTTTATTGGGTACAGAAATTATTCCCGTTTTAAAATGACTGATTTAGTGAAAAAATTGAAGAAACTGTATTTTGAAGAATTTTAGTAATCATCATACTTATACCAGTCAGTCAGCCAGTCAGTCAGAAATTACACATTGTCACCAGGATATTGAAGACCGAGGGTAAATTGTAAATTTCTCCTTTTAAACGAATGGTTGAACGAATCTGAAGGATGAGAGTATTTTACCTTATCGTTGTGATATTATTGGAAACAATGACCAAGGCTCTTTATATGGACAGTTCATGTACACAAATAAATTAAACCCGGAATAAATTTTTATTAATTGTATTATACTCGGGCAGGTATATCAGAAAACTAGACTGGAATCGTCTCTTCGTAAATTTTACGTTCGCCATCACTAGTTTGTTGATCGTTTGAAAATTTCGATATATCAGCTCAGTACAGACATGTTTTCTTGTCATAGATCTAACAAACAAGTCCCTGATTCACGGATTTGACTTACCATTAGACGTGGCTAATGGAATTGCCCGAATGGTGATGCTAATATAGCAGTAATATAGATATATTTCGACGCACCTGATATCATTCCCATTTTAGGAAGTTCTTGTAATCTCTACTTTTCCTCGACTTTTATAAACCATACAGTATAAACCCCTTTCCATATGAGGACAGATTTATTATGATCTTTTATATATATTTGTATTGGTTCGATGATAAGTGTTTTTATGTCATATGTGCTTAAAGAAGATAAAAATTTAACACATTGTTTATGCGATAGCTTGTCATATAGGTATATGTGCAATATTTTATATGTATTCAGTATTTTTTACGTGCGACTGAATTACATTTACATGTACATTGGTTACATTAATTATTATTGCAGTGATTTTTTTTTCAAATTGCTGTTAATAAGAACTGAACCTTAGATCATTAGCTGGAACTCCCATTACAGTAACATAACTTTAGATCAATATCACTTATATATATTTGGAGGACATAGTTCTATTTAACCAAACACACAACATTTAGTTACAAGCTTCCAGTTTGGAAACTTAAGATACACCGGTATTATAAGATTTGAGTCAGAGTCACAGAACGTAGACTGGATAAATATTGATTTCTTGTCATAGCTTTAGTCTATAATGTATACAGTGGATACAAAAACACACAAAAAACTGGTTAAAAGGTGGAGATCTCTGTTACAATTATTAAGAAACAGCTTTTGTAGCATTACTGGGCATTGAAAGTCTTCGTTCAAAAGGGAGTTTGGAATACAATACACTTCTTGATATTTAAATAAGTACCCAGGGTAATTGAAAGCACAGTTTAAAGCCTTTTAGAAGAAGGCTGAATAATATTTAATATACATATTTCACACTCCTATTCCCTCATGTATATACATATATTAGATGTCCAGAAGTTCATAAAAGTTACGAAATAAAATGAGAAGAATACCGAAATTTACGTCACATATCTGTAGGACTAGACAAGACCGTTCTCAACAAAGAATCAAACACAAATACAAAAGTGGAAGTTGAACTGAAAACGAACAAATAAGGAAGGACAAACGTGCAATGTACAAAATATTGTTCAAAATAATTCAGCTTTAGGATAAGTTTTAGGGTAGTATATATGTTTGAAAATGTGGCAAAGTATATATGTTTGAAGATGTGGCAAAGTATATATGTTTGAAAATGTCTTAAAATCTATATGTTTTAATTTCAATACATAGACTTTTGTACAACAAATGGGCAAAGAACTTGTAAGAAGTCTTCTTTACATATACCTAATATTCTGGAAAGCGTTACTGATAGCAACTATCGCTGGAGTATAAAAGGTCTTAAGATAATAACAAATTTGGAAATTTTGAGAAAAATTCATGATGCACAACTTAAATATACAAAGAATAACTAGTAATCCTTTGTAATAAAATGTTTTCTGAATTTAACCGACTGATTAAGTAGAAGCTAAACATTGCAGATTGTCACCCTACTGTTGTTTAAGCACACTACAGTATATATATATATAAAAATAACTACATCCTTCATATATTCATTTAAAGTATAAAATGCATTGAATTTAAGGATAAACATACATTGACAATAAAAATAAACAGATATGAAAAGCATATCAGTACTAACCAATGTTTCTTATTGTGATAAACTATTCAATAAACCGAAGATTGATATGTCGTGTCGTTAATTCCGAACAGTCAATTGCTAATGTAGATACGATGTAGTCATTGTGGATGCATACCCTAAACAAAACTGCATAAATATTTTGAAATTCCATGTGTAATACTCCATACATTATATGGAGGAAACGAAAAAAGTTTAACTGAAGTGAAACAATGTTACAAATTTGTTAGAGCACAAACGATGTATTGATATCATTTATATTTGGAATGTAGGTATCAAGGAAATTTCATAGAGGCTAAATGCCGCCATTTTATATAAAATTCTTTTCGTTCTGCCATTCATATTTTCAAAATATTGTGTCATGTTCTGGTCAGTATTAAAGCATCATACCCTATTGTATGCATTTAAAATCACGAAGCAACACAATTATAACGTGGAATTGTTTTCAACAGACGATCTACTTTCAGTTTTACGAATATTTTTTTAGGACCAGGTTTAAATATCTAAAATGCAAAGAAACATTCTATGGATGTGCAGTAGGTAAAATTTTAAATTATCCCTACTACAAGGCATAATATATTTACCCATTCCTAGAATCAATGCAGTGATTTGTTTGGAGTCGTGCAAGTCTGTCGAAATTTTTTGTTTGTAATGTTAGTAATCTTAAAACCTAATTTTGCATCAATACATTCCATTGGATAATCGAAAGATTCTGAACCAATAAAAAGGTGGTTAAAAAAATTACAGCCGTGCCATTTCCGTAGGCATACGTATCTTCAATCATCGCAACTCGGTCGATTCCGTTTCTCCAGCCATTGAAGGAGAATAGCGGATTCGACCGAAGTTTGCCGATTGACATATCTTGTGTCTATTTTTGACTTCTAAATTATTTGGTCGATATATGACCGCGGTTTAACGATCTTGCGCAGAATTGAGGAAATTTGTCAGCCACATGGTACACAAAATAGAACACAAATTTAACATTATCGAGAATAAGTTCCCAGTGATCCAACATGGATGCAGAGTTCTAGTCTGACAATTTGGTGAATTTCGGTTCGAAAAATTAGTTGTATAATTAAAAAAAGAAGGCACTGCAAGTAATAGTACTGAAATAAAAATCGTATCAACTTCATTTGTTGTAACTAAAGTCTGTATAGGGCAAATCAAAGAAAATAATAACTGTAACAACAACCATAATAATAATAATAATAATAATAAAGCACATAGAAATGGTTGCCTACTAAGATGTGATTATTATTTTTTTATTGTGATACACTATCACTGTAAAAAATTTGTCTCTAGTCATTTATGTTAAAAAAAGACTACAAACCACATCGGAAAAATAGGTATTGTTTATTTTTGACAGCAGTGTTCCTTAAACATATCCCAAAGCAAAGTTTAAACACATTATTTCATAAAACTACTATATTTTATTGTAGAATAAGGATTGTTGGTCAAAGTTCATTAAAATCTTATCTCTAAAGCAATTTATAATTTCACTTCCGAATTCTTACTCTTCCTAAAATATTCCATGACAAACTGGTAAAGTGTTTCGCAGTAACTTCAATTTGTTTTCGTTTTTGTAATACAAAAATCTTCTTTTTATACAAGTATTTTTTTGTATTCGAAAACATAAGCTTGTTCACTTTCCTCTTATTTAGAAATGTTCTATTTCGCTAACACATTGTGAAACAAATTCACATTCATTTAAGTATTTAACAAAATAATAATAGTGATTGAAAAAGATATGGAATGCACATATTAGCTGGAAAAATTATATGTATCCGACACGTATCTACACAAATAAAGTGGTATAATTTTTTTTTCAACAGAACTGTAAACCTAAATTTGAAAAAAGAACTACGTAACGATATTCAAAACTGTCTTAAAGAAAATGATAATCCTTTTAGAGAACGACGTTTCAATCGTGAGGTTCGAACAAATGTGTAGGTTTCTTACCACAGATTTTGTTCCTTAAATATCAAGACATAGCTAAAAAGTATTTGTCAAGTATATCTACTGTTTTTTTAACAACTTACCCGTGAAACAATTTTGAAAACTACCAATACCTATTTTAAATTCACAAGGCGGAATGTGTTCTATTTGTATTATATGTAATATATATGCAATTTATTGTTGAACAACTGCCAAGTGAAGTCGAAGTTTAATATCCGCTATTCATAAGTATACTTTATTTGCCAAATCTCCAAGTCATATCCGCATTGTGCTATTATTCCAAAAGTAACATATAGATAGGTCTGTAGTTACAAAAACAAAATAAATTTTTGTTAAAGTTATTTGGCATATTTATTATAAAAAATAAATGGGGTGTCTTTCATTTGTAAATCTCGATCCAAATAGTTCAACAGTTCACCAAATCAGATCGTATTTATTGGCAAAAATATATCAGAACGTATCATGACGAGGGATAATTTTTTGTGTACCTTTCTTATTTAGAACAAAATTCTGAAATAAAGACTGTCTTCCAATCGTTTTACAATGCATACTTTTTATTATACCCCCGCAAACGAAGTTTGGAGGGTATATTGACCTTGACTCTAGGTCATATCTATAAGGTCAAGGTCACAGTAATTAGATATATAAAATCATGTCCGGACTGTAACTTTGTAATGCCGGGCTGGATTAGGAATCAACTTCACACAATTGTTGTCCATGGTTCAAGAGTGTGCCACGACCTTGATACAAGGTCATATCTATAAGGTCAAGGTCACAGGAAGTAGATATATGAAAATCATGTACGAGTCATAGTTTTGTAAAGCCTACTTGTAATTGAATCACAATTCACACAATAACTGAACTTGACTCTAGCATAGGTCATTACTTTTAACAAAGGTCATATCTTGAAGATCAAGGTTAAAACTCAGCATTTGTCATTACTTTGGGTCATATCTTAATGATAAAGGTTTGGATTTGTATCAAACTTCACACAATTGTTGTTGCCCATTGTCCATATATGTGTTATGACCTGGACTCTAGGTCATATCCAAAAGGTCAATTCACAGCAATGAGATATGTGAAAACATGTCCGGCCTTTAACTTTGGAATGCCGTGTTTGATTTGAATTAAACTTCATGCAATTGTTCCTCATGACCCAGGTCAAGGTCACCACAACGCAAGTAGACATATGAAAATCATGTAGGGGTCACAGTTTTGTACTACCTGCTTGTATTTGAATCAAACTTCATACAATTACTGAACTTGACTCCAGCATAGATCATTACTTTGAACCAAGGTCATATCTTAAAGATCAAGGTTAAAACAGGTAAATGTATTTAAATTATGTAAGGGAACTATTTTTGTAATTCTTTCTTGGGTTTTAATCAGATTTTAAATAATTGATACCCATATCCTATGGGCGTTTAATTACCTTTTAGCGCAGGTGTGGAGGTAATATTTTCAATATAAATATGATGTCCGTGCCATAATGCATTCAGTAGTTAGAAACATTAAGTACATGTGCGGGGGTATTAGTCCCACTTGGCGGACAGTTCTAGTTTTAATTAATCTAGACAAGACATTTAAGATCGCTTTTTATATTTTTACAACACATTATTGGTTCGGTAATTGTTTCTTGGTCTAGTTTTTAATGTGAGCATGGGGTAAACTTGAAATCTGACAGCTGTTTTTTTATCTTCAAAAACAGCAATGATTTTGATACCTTTCGTTATCTTTACTTGCACTGCTATTAAACCCCGAATTATGTGTAACGACTTTATGAATATGCATAGTTTAAAAATCTTTTTAAACACTAGATACAAGTTTTATATCAACCAGTGACGAGTCCCAAGAATGCCAGATTTGTTTCCGCTGCATGTTAACAAGAATAGAAAGCTTGTCAAATGACATTCCATTTTTTTTGCCTATTATTAACATAAATCACACAGTTTGCGTTTAAGCAATTATACTTATTATCACTATCATTTTGATTTAAGTTTGGATAGTTTTTAATTATTAAAGCCATCAAAATAAAACTATTGCAAGAATTTTATTTAGAGACTCCAGATGTATGCAAAATTAAATTATTAAAGGTGTTTCGGAAAACTGAATTCCCGTAGTTATTTCTAACCAGTCTTTAAAATTCTGGGTTTCTTTTTATTTCACACTCTGTACTCTGCTAAATATAGCCTATTTTAAAAAACTTAAAAAAGAAAAAGTACCTCACGACAATCTAATATTGAAAACCGCTGTTGTGACAATTTGCATATTTATTTTCAATTTGCATGCAACTAAAAAGACCATAGTGATGTCTGTGCAAACACTGTAATTATTATTGTTAGAAAGATCACAGGAAGGATTGTTAAACCATATATTTTCTATAACCGAATCTGGCTGGTACTTAAATACCTCATTGTTGTAAGAACAACTGCTTGTGATCACAGGCTGTGATAACGAGGGCTTCTGGAAACCCCTGCAGTCACACCTTGTAGTTCTTAAAATAAAAAGGTATTTAAGTACGAGCCAGTTTCGGATAAAGAAATTAAAATTTGAAAGAAAAAAAAAACAAAAAACTAATGGTTTCGAACAAGCCTACAATAATATAATTTATACTAACCAAGCAAGTAAATCTTCAAAGGTGTTTTAAAAATCGAAAATGTCAAAGAAACTTGACTTCTTATTTTATAGATAATTGCTTTGATTTTTTTTGGCAAATTTATAAGTTTATGATAATAAATCAATAGTTTACCTTTATTTTTCTTTGGAATGTACCGGAAATGTTGGTGAAACTTCCTTTCTATCATGACAAAATACGTGAAATTCGTCTTTCCGTCAGAAAGTCTATAATTCAAATGAATATTACACCAATCAAACAGGTAAATAACATGCCACGGCACAGGTCGACAGAATAATTAATACTTAGTCTGATCTGTCAAAGGAGGAGGTATGATAAGGGGCCCTTTTTTGTTCCCTAAATGAAGTTTTATCTAATATGACAAACCTGGCTCCAGTCAAGTTAGTGTAAAATACATCTTACTATGTATTTGGGTCATTTGTATGAAAATAACTGGTTTCTGACGTCACAGTGATGTCATCAGCGTGCTATTATCTGGCGGTTTTGATAAAAAATACCAAATTTGTGCTATTTTAATTAGTTTTTGATAGAATTAAATATGAGACAGAGCGAGTACGAATACAATATTGATATTTACAATGTATCTCAATAATGTACACCTCATGGTATAATATTGATTTGGTACTCCCTCTGGCACATTTTGAATTCCAGATAAAACTGAATAAATATGTCATTTTTGGCATTTTTGCCCTTTTATTAAAAAAAGAGGGTGATTTTGAGGGCTCAAGACTGAAGATATCACTAGAAAGATGAAAACGTACTTTGTATTTTCTAAAAGAGTGAATATTTGTATATATTGAAATGGTGGTAACTGATTAAGTATAGTAACTTTATAATTTTAATTTTAGGGTGTCAAAAAGGGGCCTTATTCTACACCCTCCTTTAAGAATAGGAGTAATTGAAGGAAAAATAGAACGTATATATTTTTTTAAATGAACAGTTCATATTTGTTTGTGATTTGTAAAATTTTCTACAAATAAGAATTATTATTACGGAAATTAGTTGTATCCTGGAGAGTAAGTTAGTTATACACCTTGGTTTACGTTGTTTCTGGATTACGAACTGGATTTCTAATCCAGAAAACCTCAACAGCGTCAGTGTATTACTATAATTCGTATAAGAAAAGAAAAAGTCCGAAACATCACTCTATCAGGCTTGATGACATTTCGTCATGGAATGAAATCGAGGCAAGTTTGTATCTAAAGTCTTCAGATTCTCGGAAGATGAAACAGTTCATATTAATTTGATAAAAATGTTACGTCTGTAACCCTTACTTTTGGGTGATTTTAAAGTACCGAGTATATGGTGATTATCTTTCAGATCTTTAGTTTTATTTACGACATTATAGCAGAAGCTAGGATGTAAAATGACAGCTGTAACAAGTTTTTTTCGTGATACACC
The DNA here is from genome assembly GCA_028566495.1 of Lithophaga antillarum. Taxonomy (NCBI): domain Eukaryota; kingdom Metazoa; phylum Mollusca; class Bivalvia; order Mytilida; family Mytilidae; genus Lithophaga; species Lithophaga antillarum. The sequence goes on along the minus strand of JAOXYI010040753.1, from coordinate 372 downwards.
ATATTTTGAAGTCTTATGTTTGTATTGATGATATTTTTTAAAAATGTATTTAATATTTAGTTTATGAAATCTATTAACTAGTACAAGTTGCGAAATGTACACTCCATAAGATGGTGGTACAGGCATATTGTCGTCCAAAAGCTGTGGAACTTAATCACCCTAAAGATGACAAGAAAACAGGTAACCTTACAATATTATCACAAACGTATCTCTAAAGGCGAACGAAAGACGAAGTCATTTTAATATATTTATAATGATTTCTTTCTATTTTCTTACCAGAATAGGTCTATCTGACACTTTAAAGAGAATCTTCAAAAAAAAAAAAAAAAAAAAAAAATAAAAAAAAATAAATTTTATTTATTTTTTAAATTT
>JAOXYI010040645.1:0-13047 GCA_028566495.1 Lithophaga antillarum | reverse complement strand
ATTTGTTCTCGTCCTGAATATAGCTGAAATATTGCTCGCTGGACGTTAAACAACAATCAATCAATCAATCAATCCCTATTTTTCCCCATTTTCAAAGAAACACCATTATAAACCAAAAGCATGCTCCATTCATTCAATGTAAAGAAAAATTATGATAAAAAATAGAATTCCCTATCCACAGATCTGGATTTTTTGGCTCACCTGACCCAAAGGGTCAAGTGAGCTACATGTATTGCCATCACTTGGTGTCCGTCATCGTCATTGTCGTTAGCTTTTCACATTTCAATCTTCTCCTCTGAAACCACTTGACAGATTGGAAGCAAACTTGACAACAATGTTCTTCGGATGGTCCTCTACAAATGTTATACTTTCTGTGCTGAGTGGAAATTCAATATAGCTGCCAAGGCGAATAATTTGTTCTGATTGGCTGAAATTTTAACAGTCTTCTTATCAGAAACCACATGGTTGATGGTACTGTAGTGTTGTCATAATGTTGCTTAGATGGTGATGTATCATCAGGGTATGATGACTCTTGAAAGATCATCAGCACTTCAGTCTTTGTTTATAGAAGTCTTGTAAACACTGTGTGTATAACTTTATTTGCAATTGGCAGGGGATGGACCATCTAGAAGTTACGAATCATTAAAAACTGTTTGTGAGAAGCTAACTTTAAAGAAGCCTGACAGGATCACAAGTGTAGCATTACGGAAGTATACTGCTACTCTGTCACAGGTAAATTAAATTATCTCTAGCATACTTGTACTCTATGTACTCTAGCATTTTTCTTAATTTATATCATAGAAAAGGTTTCTAATCGTACTTTACAACCTGAGATGGATCATTTATGTATACTACACTATCAAGATAAAACAATAGAAGCTACAAGTGAACAAAAAAAAACATTACATAAGAATAAGACAAGGCAAGAAGTCCCAGCTGGGTGCAGGCATTCTGTTGAAAAATAGAAAAATAGATTATACTGGCTGAATGTCTTCAAAGCAAATTAAATTTCTGTCAGATCCACTTTTGTCCTTTGCAAGTGATGATGGTGATCTGGTCTGCCCAAGGAAAAACAATTTCTGGTTCCTAATTACCATTGTGTAGGGGGAAATCATCTCTGGCTAATTTTTATTGCTCTTTAAAGCATATTCAAATCCCCTAAGAGTAAGATCATGTATTTTAACTTTCCATTGAACAAGAGAGAAAAGCATTGTTTGAACTTGGTATCTGCAGCATACCATACAGAATCAGGACAGAAATTATTACCACTGATGCAGCTATGATATTGGTGATGATTTCTGTCAATTCATTCAAAACTAACATTGTTGTTCTTTTTCAATATCATCACAGTTTGGTGTCACTTCTTCTTGGACAATTTTTAGCTCACCTGACCCGAAGAGTCGTGAGCTGTTGTCATCACTTTGTGTCCATCATCTGTTGTTCATAAACTTTTTACATTTTAATTTACTTCTCAAGAACCACTGAATGGATTGAAACTGAACTTGGGAGCAAATGTGCCTTACAAGGTCCAGAGCAAATATTGTTACTTTTGTGCTGATTGGCCGTAAAGATGATCACCAGAGCTCTGATTGGCCAAAACTTCAAAGATCTTCTGAAGAAGAACTCAGGCCAATCAAACCGGACTTTACAGTTATGTTCCTTGTAAGGTCCTTATCAATTGTTGTTATTTTGGTGGCAATTGAAAATTCAGTATGGTTGCCAATGGAAGATGAAGTTTACATAGAAAGCCTATGGAAATCAAATTCTGATCTTCTCTCCAAGAACCGGTGAATAGAGTGAAACCAAATGAGGCAGAAATGTTCTTTGGAAGGAGTTTACTAAGTATAGGAGATACAATGGATAAGTGTGGATTCGTAGAAAAGAATCCACGAGCCGGAGGCGAGTGGACTGTTTTCAACGAATTCACAATTATCCATTGTATCTGTTACTTAAACCATTGTTGTGTCGTCTTCTCTATTCACAAATCAAATTACATTTGAGACGTTTTCACAACTTATTACTGGTTTGATATAGTCAACTACTAAATAGTATACTATGAAAAAACACAAATGTTTCTTGCATGAAAAATTTAAGGCGCATAGCTAGGATCGAACCATCGACAGTCAAGCCGTTCTCACAAAATCGTACATTGAAGGTATGCGTAAACACTCGGCTACGAATGACATAGAATTGACTGGTCGATTTAACATATATAAACATATGTTTATGATATATTCAGACTAATATATTCTGTGAACTATTGGTACATATAATTTCTTAATAAACCTGAAACATTTTTTCTACATGTATAAGTAACATAATAATTTATTAATTTGTATGTTTATTACTATATACAAATAGTACATCGATACATGTATATTGGAAATACTGTTGGGAAGTTTATGTATACTAAATTGACAGTTTAACACTGTCCAGTCCGTGGCTCAGTGGTTAGGGGAGGCATGAAAAGGAAATCCACTATATTAAACTATAAGAAAGTTAGTAGTTCAAATCTAACCCAGGGTAAAGAGATAGCAAAAATACAAGAACGTTTTTGACAGCTACACATTCAAACAAATAAAACAGTTTACACTGGAAAATCATGAGATGAATACTATTTAAAAATAATTTAAAGAGGTGTGGATTCTTGAAAAATAATCCACGGTTGATGAATGGGCTGACGTCACAACAATGGTTTAAGTGTTATTAACTTGGTGCTAGTTGAAAATTCAGTATAGCTGCCAGGGCAAACTAGGCTCTGATCTGCTGAAATTTCAAAATCTTCTTCTCAGAAACTGCAAGTCCAAGTGAAATGAATCTTGAGATGAGTGATCCTTGCAAGGTTCTGACCAGGTGTTGTTACTTTTTGAACTGACTGAAAATCTGAGATCGCTGGCAGCAGGGGTCAAAGTTAACACAAAGTTAGGACACTGTGGGAACACATTCAAAAAATTTAATCTTAGAAACTGCAGGGATGATTCAAATGAAAATGTTTATTAATCGTCATGGGAAGGTGGGTGCCACCAAAGGACATAGTTCAACACAGGAAAATTTCAGTTTTGAATAATGGATCAGTTTATAACCAGGTGAGTGATGCAAGTTTGTGTGTACCTCTACTTGAAATCAGTGTTACTTTTTAGGTTCTGAACCTTCAGGAAAATCAGGTGGATTGGCTTGGCAATCATTTAGGTCACACCAGGAAGGTGCACAATGAACACTACAGACAAATGTCTGGATATTTGGAGAGGGTTGAGATTGGTAAAATAATGTTGGTTCAAGATATGAACGTAACTGCACAGTTCAAAGGCAAGGACTTGAAAGATATACAGTTTTCTGGTAATTTTTACTAGCTTGATAGTATATATTTGTCAGTATAAAAGTATAATACAAACACTGTTTGTGTTAAATTCCAGGTGTTTATATAATTTAGTGTTAACGTTGCATACCCGTAACTTCGGGTATCCAGTGGAGACATATATTGTATGGTTGTCACGAGTTTAGGAGTTTATTTAATGTTGCAGTATAAGATTCCTTGTCATCCTATACAATATATCATGTATGCTGAATTAGATTGCATCAAATTAATAAAAAAATAAGAAAACATATCATCTGCACATGCATTTACACCATGTACTATGTCTATCTCTAGATAAACTTCGATTAATGAAGCTATATTTTAATCATATTTATTGTAAGAATCTTACTATGTAGTGATGATATACAGTAAAACTCAGTTACATCATAAAGCAAGCCAAGTCAGTATTAAATATAGTATTCACCATTAAATGATTGGAGACAAATCAGGCCAGTTTACACTTACACTGGCACTCAATATAGCCACAAATATTTTAAAAGTAAATATTGCAGCAGAAGAAAGGTTTTAATAAAAAAAGAAAATTTTACCTTCTGTAAAAATTATACAGTATTATTAATAGTTTATTTCAAAGTAACTGATAAATTCAGATATACTGAAGAACGAAAGTTCTGGAACTGAACTGGTTAATAATTCTGCAGATAAAGATCAAGACAGAGAAATGGATGATACCGAAGACAAGGATGATGGTATTTTCCAGTTTGATGATGAAATGCATGAAGAAGATGAATTTGCCGAACCAAAGAAAAAGAAAGCTAAAACATCTAATAGGGTCAAATGGACACCAGTGGAAGAAGCTGAGATTAAATTATATTTTAAACAACATCTTGAATGTAAAACCACTCCAGCAAAACAAAAAATACTGAAAGTCATTGAAAAGAGTAGAAAAAAGAATAATGGACAAATACACAGAAGGAACTACCATACGATAGTGAACAAAATCTCTAACATGAATAAAAAAAACATGTAAAGTTTGGTTTCAGGTTCAGTGTTAGCTGTTCAGATGTAGTAATTTCAGAAATTCATATTATTCTGTTTTGGTTTCATGTTAGCAAATTCTCATGCAGATGTGTACAGGAACCAGTTTTCAGTTGTCTTCAGTTTGTTTACAGACTGCAATCTTTATGTAAAAGTTGATACAAACTGTGTCATCAGTAATTGTTAGTTGGTGGTATATATGGTAGAGAGATAATAAATAATTTAGTGAACTGGGAATAATATTTACACCAGGCACTCGCAACTTTGGAGTTTAGCAGCACACACGTATTGTATGCAAATCTCCTCATTTTCACACAGACAGAATTCAGTCTAAGTCTGACCTAATCTATGAACTATATACCTACTCCAATGGAAGATACATTGAGTATTTTGAAATAATGTATTTCTAAAGTCATGTTGAGTGTATTGTGTCTTATTAGATGAGCAAATCTCAAATAGCAAGAAAAAAAGGCTTGTTAAGTAGAAATGATATAGTTGCACTGGCATTTGATGTTTATTATCAGACCATGATAAAAATTTTACAGTTGATTTAAAGCAATGGTTATAGTCATTTTTCTTTTGTTAATTACAATGTTCAGTAGGAACATGAGAGTGGTTTGACATTTAACATTGAGTTTTCATTGATTATTGTTGTATTACCAGCACCTTGACCCAAAGGATCACAAAGTTTTACTATAGCATATAGTGTTGTCTTCACATTTTAATCTGCTCCTCAGAAACCATGTGCCTAATTGAATTGAAAATTTGCAACAGTTATCTCTGAAGGGTCCTCCAAAAGGCTTATCTGATATTCAGTATGGCTGCAACAGGAAAAAAAATTGTGATTGGTTACAATGTCAACCATTTAACTGTCTGAAACTACGGGCAGATAGGACTGAACTTATATTAAAAGAATGGTCATCAGTCCAGTTCCATTGATGCATGATGGTCTGACTTTCATCATGCCCACATTTTGTCACCTTATTGTTGAAAATTTTAAAATTCTTCCTTTCTGAAACCACTGGAACTTTGCAAAATGGTTATTCCATGGTCTTCTATTAGATTTGCTTATTTTGTACTGGTTTGACATTCAGTATTGTTGCCAGGAAGCATAACACATAGTTTCAATCAGGTCAAAATATTAAGAATGGTCTTTTGTGAAACCATGGAGTCAAATGAATTGAAACTTGCAGAAATGACATATGATTGGTTCTTGATCAGTGATAGTTTCCTTATTTCATTTCAGTCTGTCATTCTGTGTGCACATCATACATATGGCACCATTGTTTTCTGATTGATCAAAATGTGAAAAAAAATCTTCTTAAATGAAACCACAGGACCAGTTTGACTGAAACTTTTCAGGAATTAATTTATTGATGGATCACATCAAGTTTCCTCATTTTTGTTGCGATCTGACATCAAGCATAGGTAACATGCAGCTTTATGGTTTCTGATAAGTTGAAGCATTTAAAATCTTGTTTAAAGCAGTTGGGCAAATGATCTTAAACTTTGTGGAAAAGACTGTGGATGCCCATTAATCAGGTTTTTTTCATTTCATGGCAGGACATGCATGGTGACTGCCACATGGCATTATGTTATAGATTGAAGAAAAAAAAAGAGAAACATTTCTTACACCACTAGGCCAGTTAAGCTGAAACTTGAAGAAAGGCTTTTTTGATAGTTCTTTATTAAGTCTTCAAATATTTTGTGATCAAACACCCACTATGCTGTAAAGTGGCATTATGGCTTCTGACTGGCTGAAATGGTAAACCTTGTCTGTTCAGAAACCATTGCAACTAATCAACTGAAACTTTTGCAGTAATTATGTTGTAAGAGAACCTTATAAACTTTCCATTTTTAGCTCACATGGTCCAAAGGAACATGTGAGCTATTTCCATCACTAGGTGTCCGTTGTCGTTTGGCATAAACTTTCCATTTAAAAATCTGCTCCTCTGAAACCACTGGGCCAACTGGAACCAGACTTGGCAGGAATGGTCCTTTGGTGGTCCCTTTTCAAAATTGTGTCCAGTGACCCCAACCTCCATCCAAGATGGTCACCGCCACAGGACATAGTTTAACGTAGGACCCTATGGGAAAATATATAAAAATCTTCTCCTGTGAAACCATGAAGCCAATTTAAACCAAACATGACAGAAATGGTCCTTGGGTTGTCCATTTTCAAAAGTATGTCCACTGACACCGACCTCCATCTAAGATGGCCACCATTGTAGGATATAATTTAACATAGAACCCTATGGGTCAATTTGTGTAACAATCTTCTCCTCTGAAACAGCTGGACCAATTTAAACTAGAATTGGCAGGAATGGTCCTTGGATGGTCCCTTTTTAAAATTGTGTCTGATGACTCCAACCTCCATCCAAGATGGTGGCCACCATGGGACATAGTTTAACATAGGACCCTATGGGAAAATATATAAAAATCTTCTTCTCTGAAACTATGAAGCCAGTTTAAACCAAACATGACAGAAATGATCCTTGGGTTGTCCATTTTCAAAAGTATGTCCACTGACACCGACCTCCATCCAAGATGGTCACCATTGTAGGATATAATTTAACATAGGACCCTTTTGGGAAATTTGTATAACAATCTTTTTCTCTCTCAAACTGCTGGGCCAATTTAAACCAGACTTGGCAGGAATGGTCCTTGGGTGGTTCCTTTTCAAAACTATGCCCAGTGACCCCAACCTCCATCCAAGATGGGCATCATGGTGGGACATAGTTTAGCATAGGACCCTTTGGGAAAAGATATAAAAATCTTCTCCTCTTAAACTACTGAGCCAGTTTAAATCAAACATAGCAGGGATTGTCCTTGGGTGGTCCACATTGCAAATTTTGTCCATTGACCCCGACCTTGATCCAAGATGGTTGCCACCCTGGGACATAGTTTAACACAGGACCCTATAGGAAAATATATAAAAATCTTCTCTGAAACCATGAAGCCAATTTAACCAAACATGACAGAAATAGTCCCTAGGTGGTCCTATTTCAAAATTGTGTCCGTTGATCCCAACTTCCATCCAAAATGGTGGCCACCATGGGACATAATTCAACATAGAACCTTATGGGAAAATATATAAAAATCTTCTCCTCTGAAACCATGAAGCCAAACATGACAGGAATGGTCCTTGGGTTATCCCTTTTCAAAATTGTGTCCATTGACCTGAACCATCATCCAAGATGGCTGCCATCATAGGATAATTTAACATAAGACCTATGGGGAAATATGTGTAACAATCTTTCCCTCTAAAACCACTGAGCCAATTTAACCATCTTGGGCAGAAATGGCTTGGACAGTACCTTTTCAAAATTGTGTCCGTGTCTCCATCCAAGATAGCCCTCACCGTGGGACATTCTTTAAAATAGGACCCTATGGGAAAATATATAAAAATTATTTTCCTCTGAAACAAGGAAGCTAATTTAAACCTAACATGACAGGAATGGTCTTTTGGTTGTCCCTTTTCAAAATTTTTTTTCCGCTGACCCAAACCTCTATCCAAGATGGCCTCCACTGTAGTTTGACAAATATTCACTTAAAAGTGAACTTCTCTGTAACTTGTAACTACTCTGCCGAATAGAACCAAACTTGGGTGGAATGGTCCTTGCATGGTCCCCTTTCAGAATTTTTTTTATGACCCTGCCCAACATCCAAGATGGCTGCATATACTAAAATCAAAAATATTGTAAATAGCCAATATGGCTTTGTTTGTCCACAGAAATAGATCAAATTGAACTGTAGATTCATGGTAAAGTGTTGTTAAACATGCATAATGGGTTTTTATGAAAAATTTTCCATTTTGACTGTTTTTGCCAAATATACAAATTTAGCATATTTTGACTTGAAGCCAATTAAAAATTAACTCCTCTGAAACTATTCCACCAAAGTGAATCAAAGTCAGTGGAATGATCCATGGGTGGTCCCCTTTCAGAATGACCTCACCTGACATCCAAAATTGCAGTCATTAGTAGAAATAGAAAATACTGAAATCTTTTTCCGGAATCATTGTGTCAAATCAAATACTAACCTGAAGCCATCAGGAAACCAGGTGAGCAATATAGGCACACTGAGGTGAGCCTCTAGTTCCTATCCAAATGATATTCATTATGGCTGCAATACAGCATGATGGTTTTGACTAGCAGAAATGATAAAAATATTATTGCCTGCAGCCATTTTAGATGATAAATGAATCTGTACAAAACCATGAGTGTGGTCAGGTATAATTTCTGATCTGTATGGTTTTGGAGGCTATGTGATATTAATGTTACTACAATTTAAGTTATAGTTATATAGCCTTCAGTAGGGACAATCCTCAGAGCTGTAAATTTAGTACAATTTAGAAGTTGAATTTAGTGTTCTTACATTAAGTTCTTATGTCATTAGAACCCTGGCACCAACATTTCCAGATTTGGACAAAACCTATACAAAGTTTTTTTGTTTCACCCGCAGCAAACGTCGTGGTGTTGAGGCATAGAGAGCCTAGATTCTGTTGTCAGCATCACTGGCAACAGCATCAACATTTGAAACTTAAATAACTTTGCCAAATCTCAGTGGATTTTCATAAAACTTTGACAGAAGCTTGGTTTTGATCAGAAGAACATAGCCAGAGTGGGAAAGTGGAAAAATATATTTTCAATTTTCCATATTTTGATGGAAAACTGGATTAGTTTTTTCCACACATTTATCTTGGTTAACCATGTGGTTCAGGTTTTTGAAACTTGAATAGCTTTATCAGCACTTCATGGATTTTTCACAGAAGCATCTTTATGATAAAAATATTCAATTAAAACTCAACTTTCTGGGGGGGAAAAGTATATATTTCATTTTTCCCTATTTTGACAGATAACTTGGTTAAAATCTTTTTATGAAAGACTTTCCATATTTCAAAGCAATATGCAGTCACAGGTGAGACACAGGGTTCTGTGGAACCTCTTACAATTTTTTTCAAACCCTGAAAATGAATAATATAGTCATTTTAAGATAGATTTCAACCACTGTAAAGTCAGGTGAGTCTTCAGTTTGTCAGGTTTTGTCCATCCGTTTTCTCTTAATTTTTTACGGATTCTTTGATTAATGTTTATTTTTGATTGTCTGTTAAAAATGCAAAGTTATAAGGGGGAAAACATTCCTAAATACTTAAGCTCACAAAAGGCATCACAAATGATTTTCATGTAACTAGATAAAAAAGGCTTGTTTCATTTGAAAATACTTCAAATTAGAGGATAACTGTATTGTATAGGAATACCTGCCAACATCAATCATTGATTTCACTGTAACAAATTGAGTGTTCTGGCCATGTGTTAGTGATCCAGAAAATGGATATTTGCAACACAAAAATCTAAGATTGATGTCAGCAAGTATTCAAATACAGTATAGTTATCTCCATTCTAATGCAATGGTTAAAATAATGCTTTCATTTCCATTTTAAATTACTCGGAAATGTCCCCTGTGGTCGAGCATAATGTTCTGACAGGTAAACAGTAAATTTTACCTCATCAAATTTTGGGCATCATCCAATGGAAATTAACATTACATCACACATTGCATTAGATAGTAAGTAGACTTCATCTGAATTCATATTTGAAAAGTTCAGTATATGTGCTACAGATTTCACACATCATATTTTTTAAATTTGATTAGAGCAACTACTTTCAGACTACTTTCAGAAGTGTATTTTTAAATGGTCAGTTCACACAAAAGTATGTTGTAAAATCAAGTTTTACTATAAATGGTATTCGTTTAGGTAATAGAGCAATTTTTATTCACTGAACCTGGTTTAAAGGACCAGGTGAGCTATTGCCATCACTTGGCATCTGTCGTTAACTTTTTCACATTTCAATCTTTTCTAAAACCACTTGGCCAGTTGGAACCAAACTTTGCAGGGATGGTCCTTTGGAAGACACCTTTCAGAATTATATCCGAAATCCCTGCCCTCAATCCAAGATTGCAGCCATGGCCTCTGATTGGTCAAAAATTGGTAAAATTTTTGAATATCTTCTTATGAACCACTTAGCCAGATGGCACCAAAATTGATGCATATAGTCCTTGGATGGTCCTCTTTCAAAATTATATCTGACAATTGGCTCCTTTAAACAAGATGGCCACCATGGCCGTATATGCAAGTTATCCATAATTTCACAATAAATTCATTCAAAAACTTTCTTTGACAGGGCCACATGGAACCAAACTTGGTACATGTATGTATAGTCCTTTGGTGGTCCTCTTCCAAAATGATATCCTATGAGGCTGTCTGATGACAAAGATATCTGCTATTACCAAAAATAGAAAATATGCCAAAAAATCGCTTAAACATCTTCTTTGAAACAGTTTGAACAAAATTAACAGGGATGATTCTTAAATGGTCCTCTTTCATATACAATATACGTGCAGTGTTGGTGAGTATAAACTTTATTTTGTACTAGCTTTAGAAGCTGTTTCGTAGTGAGTACAAATAAAATTTATATTCGCCGATAATGTACGAATACTGTGTTTATCCTGCAATGATAAAAATTATCTTGTTGTCAAAACCCTATTTTCAAATGAAAAAACAGATGCCAAAAAATGGGAAAAACAATCTATGCTTTATTGTGGTAACAGACAGTAAACAAACAGATGACTTCTTTGCTGTTACAGTTGTTTTTATTTACCTAATAACTGGTACACAGGGAGAAATTGTGTACATAAAGATTACAACTGTAAAATTTTATCATTTTCTTTTGTTTTAAAAAGATGAAATTTTCCAAATAAACAAAACAATGGTTTGATTCTAGCCAGGTGAGTGCTACAGACTCACTTGGGGAGGCTCTAGTTTTTTCTCAGAACCAACTAGTCTAACTGAAGACCAGGTTTTAATTTTGAGACAGCTGTTTGCTCTTAATACACTTGCAAATGACATTTTTTGTATGATCTTCTGCTGAATAATAATAAAGATCAAAATTCAAACAAATTCATTCTGATTTTTTGTATCATGTTATTGTTTATATTCAGAGAATGGGTGCAACAGTTACAACTAAACAGGTTTAGATCATGCCTATTTTATCGGTAAATTCTAACAGCTGGTTTATACACAAGCTGTTTCAACTTATGTCCTTTCCACATAATAAGAGTCAGATGATACATGTACATCAACAATTATCGACATGCACATACAGTTCAGGATTGTCGGATGAGCAGTTGCATTGATTTAAATAGTAATTCATCATATTGTCAGATAATGAATCTTCACAACAACAACAAAATTTTTTTTTTTTTTAGTTTTCAGTGCATAAAGATTGATTGAATGATGTTTTATATGCTGCTTTCATTTTTCAAGTATATCTTGGCATACAATTTTTATTCGGAAGCCAGAGTACCCGGTGAGAACCTCAGACCTTCAGCAGGAAAACTGGCATTCCTTGTTAATTTAGGTTGAAGTTTATAACACACCTCACCCCGAGCAAGGCTTGAACACACAACCCCAGTGTTGGCAGGCTGGTGATCAACAGTAGTTATGACCAACTACCTAGGCCACTCAGCCACTGAGACCCCTTAATTCATTTACTATGTAAAGTCATAAAGGCAGTCAATAAGAAAACTCGGTCTGTTTTGATAGCATTGTGCAACAGAATAGAAGTCAGTGGACTTACCGGAGTTAAGAGAAATATTCAAAAATAGGATTCACCTAAAATACTTGGCCAAATGAACCAAATTTGGATAGATTTACTTGTATGTTTCTCTTTAATACAGACTTATTCCATTGAGAAGCATATTTTAATCTAATTGCTTTTGGGAAATATAAACTTGTACTGAAAGAATCTTGTCAGAAACTACAAAGTTACTGCACCAAGAATTTGTATGAGTTTAGTTTAGGCTGCCCGCTTCAAAATGTATATGGTGCAGATTGAAAATCTAAGATGGCTCTACCACAGATCTTAATTTAATAATCAAGTCTGTGAGAACTTAAATAAAATCATTTTTTAGAACCGACTCTGGGTAATTCAGACAAATTTGCTAGAATAAGCCTTGGGTGTTCTTTTTCAAAAGATCATCCAGTGACCCTGGCTTCCAAGATTACTGCCATAGGGGAACATACTTTTAACATTTGAAATTAGTGGAAATAACCTGAAACTACTAGCACAGTACAGTTGAGAGATGGCACTCTTCTGGATTGTTTTAATATCAGTTGGATATTGGAGATGGTTACACCTTGGGAAAATAATTCAACATGAGGGTCTACAAGAAATAGATTTGAGAAACATGTGGTCATCCTAATGTAGATGTTCTTTCAAAGACATCATTTTACCAAACATCTTGGGAGGCTTTGCTTCAATACAGGGTATCAATAAATTGTATAATGCTTTAATTAAATTCATGTTGATTAAAAGACACACAATTCTTGAAAAACACAAAACATCCTTTTAGTAAGAACAGTTACGAAAGCCACATAACGTATATTAAAAAAAGACCCAGAGCGAATTAGTCTCACTGTGTATCAGTTGTGGGTCCGTCCGTATGTACGTCCGTACGTCCGGTTAAGTTCTTGGTTAAGGTTCAATTCTCAGATACTACAGATGGTACAGTGATGATACCTCACCAGTAGATGCAGCTTGGTTAGTATAGGACAGTCCACCAAGAATTGGGTCAGTTTGACCTACATTTTACGCATGAGTGACTCTGGTTAAGTTCTTGGTTAAGGTTCAATT
>JAOXYI010040534.1:0-13048 GCA_028566495.1 Lithophaga antillarum | reverse complement strand
CTAGACAGCTATTTTGAAAGAATTTTGACACTGAATTAAATGAATTAAAACGACTGCAATGCATGTGGTTTGACAAAGTTTGAAATGAATTAATAAAAATTGAATTGCTGCAACGAAATGTGATTGAAATTTGGTTTGAAAGATTAAATTAGATTAAATGAGATTAAAATTTCAATGTTTAATTTATTCAATGTCTTTCAAAATAAGTAAATCTAAATCACTCAGTGTTAAGCCAAAAATTGCCATTTAATCTTTAATTAGGTTGCTAGTGCCCGTTCTGTGATTGATTATCCATGATAGTACCAATGTCGGACACAGGAATACACGTTTAATTACGGTCAAAACGTTTTAATTTTTTACTGACTATAAGTATCTGTGACAGTTCTGGACTTTTAGTGACAGCACAGGTGTAAGTTTTTCGAAAATGTTCATGACAAGCATGGACAATCATTCGCAGTACAGATTCATGTTTGGAATAACAATTTAATCGTTTTGAACGTGTCGTGCGCACTGAAATTGGTATCATACGTTTATATTACTATCATTTGCAATGTCTAACAAACGTTGTGAAAAAGTTTAAGGTTGTTAATGGTAATAACAATCAATTTCACTTATTTTCACAGTTATTATGAACGCTCGACAGCCACTGTCGAACAAAAAAACGACTGTCCCTGGAATGGATATCTATTTTATTGGTTGATGTGACATGCGAGTAAGAGGTTCTGAAACTATCATGTGACGAACATACTAGTAGTATATGGGAGAGAACTCACATCATAATCATGGTGGTGCCATGTCGTGCTGGTGTAGGCTGAGATCTTTGTGACTATTTTAATAATTTAGCGGACATGAAATTTACAGGCAACCAGAATCAAAATTCATAAATTATTTGATTTATAACAAAAAATTAATAATAATAGTAGTAATAATAATTTAAATTAAAAATACTGAAATAAATAAAACAGAATTTCTAAACGTTTGTTTTAGACGTATAGAACGTAAGGTTTTTGAATTATTTCGACATATACAAAATGTATTATTTGCAAAAACAATTAAGCGCAATTTTGAAATAAAAAATCAAAAGATAAATCGTTGAATATATCCACAGATAGTGAATTGTAATGATTGGTATATATATATTTACTTGGAAAGATTATCCAATCGATCAAGAAATAAATGTAGATCTCTAAGTAAATATTCCTTTCATCCATTCAGATACAATAATTATGTGTCAACTTAATTTCAAGTATTTTACATAGTTTTACCCTGAAACAGACGTTTTTCAACGCATACAATTATAGTGAATTTTCTCTGCACAAACGTACCATCTATATACGACCATATCGGAGCATACCTTTTAAATTTCAAAGTATCGATTTCTTAAAAAAAAACGTATATTGCTTCACCATATCACAATCTTACGGAGCTCCCAAATCTAATACCAAAAGTTTGAATATTAAGTAAGAATCCATCATGTAAGCGTACCTGTTATTCTCATGGAACTGTTATATAATTATTACGCTATGCCGGCTGAACCAGAAGAGACCACGCCTCCACATGACAGTTTGTGGTTACTTCACTGAAGAGACTCAGAAAAACTCACTTGATGGGAAATTATATTTGATTGCTTTCATACTTTGTGTCCTCTTGGAATTGAGTTTTCATAAGTCTTTGAGTAGTGACATGTTTGGAATCCAATGCAGCTCTGCAAGTGTTATTTAGTTTGAGATGTTGTTTTTGCCTTACCAAAAGTAAGTTTGTTTCTCGAAGTTTCGGACAAATTTTCAGATTTCTTCCTCATATGCGTATGGACAGAATTTTTGTAATTTAAATTACTAGTTTTTGAAATCTGACGATTATATCAGTGTTATTGGATAAGAGTTAGGGAAGTATCCTAGACGAGAAGAGTATATGGAAAATATCATTTTACTAGTCGATTTAATACTTGTGAATGGTCTTCAGCGTCAACTGTCTTGCTGTTGACGATATTATCTACAATGAACTTTGAACTAGGTGTTATATGAATGACCGTTTAGTCGGGAACTAATTTTTTTTACAGTGTGATCCATGATGCGGACTTGTCACAGTGCAAATAGTCTTGGTGTTGACAGTGGCTATTAGAATGCAGCCTATGGGAGATGACTCTTGGGTTTACTAAGGAAGGTAAAACTCGGTACACATCTATCTCTAGACTTGCCCTAATGATAACGTTATCGGTAGTGGTAGTCTTATTGATGAAACCTTGAAAAGAAATAAATATGGGATTTCTGTCAAAAGCAAAAGAGTTAGAAAAGGGCAAAAGGAGTTGCCTCTCTTACTTCTTTAAATGGCACTGACAACCCAGGTCTCGAGTCAGCTACAATTCAAAGGCAAAAGAGTTTTCTTCATACCTACGAACATAAGAACATAGGAATGATACATCCTAGAAAATCTATCCAATATACAGCAATCGCCCACATTCCTTGTAATGAGTTACACCAGCAATTTATCAGTTACCGAACTCCAATGGCTTCCCAACACTATAGCATACAAACTCAGTTCCAGGACCACAGGTCAAGAAAGCAATAAGGAAAAATGATCCACCGTAAAATGGAGGGAACAGAACTTACGTCAAGTCACGCATTTGAATAGTACAACTGACAATAGTTATTACTAAGCTTTGATGCCTTCCGAAAACGTTACCAATCAAAATTTTTGAAAATCCCATGCACATACAATACAAAGCAAGTAAACAACTAAAAAGCTAACCAAGCCTGAAAGTGTTTCAAATTCTGTTGAACGTGCGCAAAAATACTTTTAAAATGGGGGAAATTCTTCCGATACTGAGTGGGTTACATCCTGAGAAGCACGCAGGACTTTCGAAATAGTGTTATTTAAATTCGACGTCTAGCTTACGAGTTCAAATGACCAAACAACACTACGAAGAGACCAAATGTGACGTTGTATCGACGCTGTAACAACGTCTTAGACATTTGTTTTCCTTTGTAGACATGCAGTTTTTGAAGTTTTATCAAACAAAACTGCTAATTAAAATATAAAATTGGGCATTTACTTACATAAACTGGCATATCCATATTAAAAGCAAATTAAGTTGTCTATGTTTGATTATAATTTTAATTCGCTGATTAAAGAATGAGGAAAACAAAATAAAAACTCACCAAATAAATGACATTGTCACAAACAGACGAAAATTAAAGTCTGATAAATAAGCATACTAAAAATAAATTAAAAGCTTACCGCCTTGTTCTGTAGTTTCCAGTTTGATATTCTGTAACATAAGTCATTATTAGAGCGTTTTATTAGATCAACTTCATTCCGCATAAAAATTCTACATAATCTCTAAATCACGCAAACTGTGGATTTGCATGGAACATTTTCATCCGCAACGCATGAAATAATACTTTCAAGTAAATATGTTTATTTTTTCATTACGTCCTAAGACACATATAGAAACTATGCGATAATATGAACATTTTCAACACCTACTTGACAACAGATTTTCTCTCTCTTCGAATTCTAACATTATGTAACTATATATTCTTTAAAAAAGCGCAAAAATTGTGTTATAACCTATCTGATACAAAACCTTATATCTCATATATCACATATACATGTACTTTAGTTGGGACTGTTTAACCATGAACAATACACGTTCCTTGTGAAGGTAAACAAAACAAAAAGTTCATTTCACAAATGCCTTTTAGACATTCAATATAATGAAATAACTTTGCTTTCGAAGCTTTTATTTGAACATGTTCGATAAAAATATTATATAGACAGCTGGGTGGTATATCTTTTGTATCACCTCCTGTCCGTTATATGATTTGCATTACTACTTGTCGCTTTGTTAATTGTGTGAGGAATGCGTGGATAATACTAACAAAAAAGAAGATAGTTGATGGAATAACATCAAATCAGCGGTAAAGTAAAAGAGCTTAAAGATAACACTAGTATACGGCATCGGTATATCAATCTCTAAAGGATACCAAAATGAGGACAAACGTTTATCATGGCTTAAGCGAAAATTCATATGAAGTGAAACTGAAAAATTAACTATGAAATTTATGTCGCACAAACCAAAACTATGTAAGATATGTAGGATGTAAAAACTAAAGGGTGTTGAGAAAGTTCGTTCCACTACAAAAATTGCATTTTAGTTAACAACACAGTTAAATTCACCAACAAAAGTAACAATATTCTCGCTAAAGATGTACACATTGTTCACTATTGCATGATTTATCCTCATTTTCTTTGAATATATATTAATCATTTTCTCTAAAAGACATAGGAAATTTTGGCAGAATCTGGCTATTTTGTCATTTATTTCTTATGTTGTTTTTTGAAAAATGTGCATTTTTCTTGACGGATAAGGCAAAATTGCCTCTATGTTTGGTCTCTAATTATAATACAACTACCCAGTTTAACTTGAACATGTTGTGTATACTTCTAACTTCTTTTGGTGAGATTTTCACACCCTTTAACACCCTTTAATAGAATATTTTTTCTACGTATAGTTGACTTAGAAAGAATTTTAAAAAAGCTGCATAAAATGTGCCTCTTTGCTGAAAAGATATTATTTGTTAATTCTGAAAGTTTTCTTCAAACGAAACATTTTCTATATAAAGATAAGTTAAAAGATAATGATATACGTTTCTATCTGTTTAACTGATATAGCTCATAACTTTCTTTCCATTTGATGCATACAGTAAATTTCCAGTAAAATTATTCACGATGTGCATGTATATAGAAACAGACATATCTTAAACGTAGTTTCCAGCTATAGATCATCAGTTGCGAGGAACTGATAACCAGGATGAACATAGCTTTGTCCGAAACAATAAGTAAGCCAGCACGATTATTGCTGTTTAATAAGTTTATAATTTAATAATAATTTAGATCTCTCAGTTTGCTGAAAACTTCGAGGTATATAAATTAAGATTTTCATATTAAACATTTCCTCATTTTTAGTATTATTTGATTGAAATAATCTTCTTGGAAACTAGAGTTTGCGTTCAAAGACTCCACTAGCTTCTCGGAACCTGCACGTTAAAGCAATTTCAGAAAGTTTAAATGTTTTTGAAAGGCTCACTTATACCTTTTTTCTTTTTTGCTTAAGCTAAGCTATATTGCTTAACATTTAACAAAATTAGTTGATTTTGCTTAATTTAGATTAAAATAATAAGTTAAGTCATTTGAATCATAGTTAGGAAGTCAAAAACGTTTAAGACACGACTGGGTGCAGTCAATCAATCTTTCATAAATCGTTTTAATATATTGAAACATGGATAGATATGTACCTAACTGACATAAAACAGTCTTTTGGTTTTATAGAGACCTCTTGATCTTTTTAAACTTCAGTTCAGTCATAAAACTAGTTGTAGATGATTTATGCCTATTGATATAAGCATTGTTCTACTACGTGAGTTTTTTTATTTGTACTACAATTCACGAAAATTTGGATGTACTTATCATTAAGGGCGGAATGTGGGTATTTGCTTCCAATTTGGCGAAATAAATATAACATGGTTATGACGCAACAAACAGAATTTGACCTTGTAGATGAATTATTGCCTTGTTGCTTTATGTGGCAAAAGACAATATATGACGTAAAGGTATAAGCAAGAATACCAAAGTCCAAGGCAATTTCAAAATGGAACGTCTAAAGAACAAAAGTCAATAAAAACAGAGAAAACCGCGAAAAGGCTCAACCATCAAAAGTAAAGATAACATATTTGATGTTCTGATAGAATATTCCCTGTAACTCTTCAGTCTTCGGGAAATAAATTCTTTGATAAGTGTTCTTTTCTGAGTGTTTAACATCAGTTAAAACAACTGCCAGTTTTTCGATGATCTTTATATTTTGAAGGAATTCAGAGTATCTAGAGAAAACCATAGGCCTTCGGCAGGTATCATACGAAGTACTACGCGTCAAATTGATTCCTCATAAAATGTAATGAGAATGTTTATTCGGAATGACTTAAGATCAAAGTGAGATGATATGTCGTATCTTAAACGAAACAGTACGTATATTTTCAGTATACAAAATATTTTTTTCGAATTAACTGAAGAAAATTTGGTATAAAAGAGATAATGTCTCCTTTTACCGAAATAACATAAAAATAATATTTCTTTCAAGGAAATATCTGGTTAACCGAAATAACAAAAATAATATAAATGTAATTAAAGGGAACCGACATACCACAGTATACAACGAATAAGTCTCATCAAAACAGATCTTTATTCAGATAAAAGTTACGTTTATCGCCGTTTGCAATAATTGTCCTCAGATGGTCTTAGGTATGCTTTTTGACTGTTTTAGCATTTATACTCTTCAGAATTTATTTTGTTCTCTTTTGATGTCCAAACATTTGATTTGCGAGCACCAGATGAGACATAAATTGCTGAAATCCGTTTATAATGCATCAAATTATCTTAGACTTTGGTATGATATGATAACCTGACAGAGAATACGGATGTAGAAAGCCATAGAAAAATATTTTACGAAAGGCTGATATAATAAAATGATGTGAGAATTCATCGAAGCTGATTGAACGATGCAATCCACTATATGTGCCACAAAAATATTAAAAATACAAACATTAGTTCGTTTTATTGTCTATCTGTGTTCCTTCTTTCTCACAAGAAACATACAAAAAAAGGTTTTTTTACTTAATATCCTCAACAACACAACATTTTATTACATTTATTATCCTTCGTTGCATCTTAACTTTATTTCTTCATTATTCACTTCAATTTAGGGAATTTGTGTGTTCCCTACCCTCTCTGTGGCGAATTTGTCGTCACTTTATGACATCGTTAATAGCAAAATACTGGTTACTACTATTGCACACTTCACAGAGCATATACGAGTGTAGAGTATATAATATGGAATTTTCTCATTTTAGAGCTTATTGAAGACACTACTAAAATACAGGATACCTTCAGGTATGTTCTCCTGAGATAAATAGACAGATAATAGAGCAAAAGGGCCGAAGATATAAGACCGTTGAAACGAACTCACCCTCTTTTCGTAAATAATCAGAGAATACAGAACAGGACAAAAACAAAACTTGTGTTAACACTACCCACTCCTATTCACTCATGCTGTGTAGGAAAATTACAGATAAATACATTTTTAAAACGTACCTCAGAGTATAAACGACTTTGTTACTGTTACAATTAAAGATACTTAAAACTTTTGAAAAATTCCGACCGCATCGTGTCGCCATACATGTATTTAGCAGCACTTCAAAACCTAGCTATTTTCGATAAGATATAAAGAAAAACATTCTCCAGGATTTGGCCGTTCTTAGTTTTGAATCAGGGAAAAAAGACAACACACAAACTTAGATGGTAGATTATTTCTGCCAATGGACAGATTAAACGATCCAGCTGTATCTAAGAAATAATTGAAATTTAACCTAATCAAAATACATTCTTGCTCTGGCGAGATGGCAGCTGATTTGGACCTCCAGTCGACAAAAACAAACATAGAAACAAGATACATATCAAAGAAACTCTTCTGTAAAGAAACAATTTCGCTGACTCAAAGGCATCTGTGACATGAATCTTTAAAGATTTTACCCATAGGATCAAATGTTAAACTATGTCCCAAAGTGGCATCGGCAAAAAAAGCCATAAACTTTGTAGAGATCAATACAAGAAACATATCTGTAATCGAACATTTTCTTTGACTCGGTGGTTTCTGAGAAAAGCATATTTAAAGGTATTTTCCATAGGCGCCAGTGTAAAGCTATCGTCCAAGGTGGTGGCCATCTTGGTTTTCCAATCGCGAAAAAGCATAAACTTATAGAATTCCATCCAAGGAACATTTCTGGAAAGGAGCAGTTTCATTAACCAAAAAGTATCTGAGAAGAAGATCTTTAAAGGTATTTCCTATACGATCGAATGTTAAAACTTTGCCCCATGGTGGCCACCATCTTGGATTTCCAATCTCGAAAAGCAAACGTTGTAGAGAACAATCCAAGCAACATCCCTACATAATTATGATTCTCCTACTCCTATTCTTCTAAGAAGAAGATCTTTGAAATTTCAGTCAAACAGAACACAACATTTCCAGTAGCGGCCACGTAGAACTTTCAATCTACACGGAAAGCATAAAATTAGTAGAGGTTCATACATGTACAAGAAATATTTCTGCCATTTTTATTCCAATCTGTTAAGTGGTTTAAGCGGTTTAAGAGAAAAAGATCAAAATGTGAAAATCTAACCCGACGGATGGACGACGATTTAAAGAAGCCAAGTGATTACAATAGCTAAAATGGTCTTTCGAACCAGATGAGCAAATAACACTATGTACACACGGAAAAACTAATAAATCACACAGCTAATTTTTTCTTACTTTTTCCTAATGAATAAAACATTGAATAGTCAATCTTTTACAATCTAAACACTATTCTGATATTCAAAGTTTGGAAAATTTATTATCGAAGTTTTTTACATATTTGCAGCAGTAGGCACAAATGATAAAATGATTGCTCAGCAGTCAACTGTCATTCAACTATAATTCATTATTCAGTTTCATGTGGCCTGGCCGTCAGATAAATCAACTTTTTTCATTCGACGGATAAAAGCGTAATTGAATTTTCTGACGGACAGAAAACTTAATTGACTTATCTGACGGATGAAGGATCGCCCTAGTACTATGTCACACCATTTAGTTACTTATAAATTACGAAATTATTGTTTCTTTTAATTTGAATTAACTAATCAGGAGGATTTTTTAAATATTAGTTAGATAAATAATGAGACGAATATATACCTAAATAAATATGTGGAAAATTGTCGATTGTAAAAGTTGTACAAATATTAAAATTGTACTTTGTAAAAAGTTTATTTCGTTTCGCATTAAATTTTAATTACATGGGTATTCGTCATTAACGAATTGAGCTTTGCCAATAATTAGTTGAATAATTGATCGATGACGAATAGTACTATTTAAAAACGGATGCAATTCGTCAAATACGTTTACGTCCATTAAACTTCTTTTGTATGCGTCACCGATCATTCATTTATCCTTTACCAATCCATCATCGATCATTAAAGAATACACCAAACAGTAACGCTTACTAGTGCAAGTACTCTACTTAATATGATATATTGTTGTGTAATTCAATAGCTTTGAGAAATCTCTATATAAGTATTTGATATTTATTTCATACATATTTTTAGTATATGAAAAGAGTGTGCTAGAAAAACAACAGGAAAAATTTTTTTAAATCCTGAGAAAATTCCTCAAAGCGGTGGCTGCCTTTCATGTTACTTGATATAATCTCCAGAACAATTTTAGAGTCATATCTTATATGTAAAAGTTAATTTAAAGAGGTTCATATGCCTGCTTGTCAAATTAATCTAAATATTTATGATAGGACTGTCCTTATTTGTAATAATACCGATGACATTTATTGATACCAAACAAACATTGAAGTACCGTTGAAACAAAAGACTTGCATTGCTTTTAGTTTGCGTGAGAAACTTTGAAAATTATACACAGTGATGAAATTAAAGAAAAAAATATATTAACTTACCCAAGATGGAATTCCAGACCAGGTGTCATGCATTTGCTTGAAAGGATGTAAAGTATTGTGTTCAGGACAGACATAATCTTCCTGAAATTCGCCTTCAATATCAACTTTTCCAGCCGACTCATAATATAGTCCTTCAGCGCATTTTATTTTGATATCATATTTAATATTTAATCTATATCTTTGATGAAGACAATGCACCAAGTGTTCTAAGTCTTCTTTTATGTCACTATAACATAATTTCTTCTGTCGATCCCACTGCCAAATCTGCAGGGCAATAGAATTCTTAGAAAGACAAACAGCCAGCTTTTTGCTGCTTAAACATTTTTCTAGGTCAAATATTCCTATCCCACGATACAATGCAGGTCTACCTTTACCATCAATACTCAATCTGTATTTCCTAATATAAGCAACCAAAACATGATTGAAAAAAGCAGGTGGAAGAAATTTAAATTCAAAGCAGAGCCATGCAGTTCTTACATATTTGCCCTTGTCAACTTCAAAACGACAGCAAATATCCTTAAAGGTAGTTGCTTTGATCATACAAGGCATATAGTATTCTATATTATTGATTTGCATGTGTGGCTTTACAATGATATCAAATGTTTCCAGTACTTTTAACAAATACTCTTTATGCTTCATGAAATGACGTTCAGGTACTTTTTGAAATAACTGTTCTATCAGACCGTCTGACAGCTTTCCCGTTTCCTCCATGTTCTCAATTTCATCTGTATCAATATTATTATCCTGATGTTGTTCAGATGAAACTAGACTTCTAAAGGCATCTACAAGCCATTTTTGATCTAAGATAATATAGTCTTTAACTCTGTCGAAAAATATAATGTTTCCGATTTCATGTTCATATCTGAGAAAGGAATCGAGTTCTGACGTTGTTTCCTTGATTGGCAGTGAGCATGCAGAGGCTAAATTTATAGCTTCTTCGTACGAAATAACTTTATCTCCAGAACCTGATCTTCGATCGAACTCCTTTTCAAGAAGAATCCATCGTAATGGTAGAAATTCCCCCCATTTTGGCAAAGTTTTTGCTGTGTTATATATCTCGGAACGCAAATCGTTAAACTCCGTTTTACCAGGACTTGGGAGTGTGTTGGACACATAAAATCTCCTTCTCAGATGCTTACGTTTGTCCTGACCACGAAAGTATTTACGCAACCATTCTTCAAAACACTTTATAGTGCTGGCACGGTCTCCCTATAAAATATAAATCATTATATAATAATAGAAACAATATAGCTACTTTAATGAGACAAACTGATACAATATAGAATTATGTCAGATAAGTTCAGAGAATTGTTAGTTGTGAAGTCGAATCAAATTTATATTTCTGACAATTTACAAATAAATTCATAGAATACTTATGACGCTCGGCACGATGTTCGAGTACTTAACGTAACGTAATTTAGAACCGACGGTTTCATGGTCAACAATTCTGAAATAACATAAAATAACGCAATTTAACCGCAAAATTAATATATTGTGTTCTCAGTAACATCGGCTAGACAAAAAAACATTATTTAACACGATCTAAGGTTTTGTCGACTCAACGTCATTTATTTAACAATACTGCAAAATCCAACCTTGTAACAAATATGTTGGACACAGGAAAATGCGAGCCATTTCTAGATATGATGATCTTCTTCCTAGAATGTCTGAATGTTAAAAATGACTAAAAACGTATTTCAGAATGCTAATACTTTACTTTAAAACTGATCTCTACAATTCAATTGATTAATTGATTCGATTAAACTCTACAATCAAAATAGTCATTCCTTCTGTTATCCTTTCTGAGAGTTCGATTGACTCAATTGATGCAATTGGTTCAATTTATCTCTATAGTACACTTGATACAATTGAATCAATTGAACGCCACAGTCAAACTTATTAATCCTTCGATTCTGTTTTGTTAGAGTTCAAGTCTACTTTACGTTAAATTGACACAGTTGATGTGTACAGTACAATAGCTAAAAGTGACCCAATTGAACTCTGAAGTCGAACAAGTCAATTCTTTTTCAGAGTTCTATTGACTCAATTGACAAAATTGATTCCATGATGTCTGCAGTACAATTAATACAATTGATTCAGTTGAACTCTGTACTCAAATCAGTCAATCCTTTAATTCTTCCTTCTTCGAGTTTAATCTATACAGTTCAATTGACATAATTGAACCAATTGAACTCCACAATCAAACGAGTCAATCCTTCGATTTTTTTCTAAGAGTTCAATTGACACAATTGATACAAATGACTCAACTGAACTCTTGAATCAAGCCAATCAATCCTTCTATTCTAAGTTTTAAGAGATTAACTGGCACAATTGATTCAATTGAACTCAACAGTCGAACGAGACAATCCTTCCATTGAACTTTCCAAGAGTTCAAGTAGTGGAAGATTTACATGCATATACTTCGGCCTTGTGTATCATCATACAAAAGAACACTATAAAGCATTCAAGGAGATCTATCTTAGAATTTGTCTATTCATATTCCTTTTTAAAACCGAAATCAATATACCTTATATTTCAGGATATTTTCGCCTATGGATTTTTTCATGATACTAATATGTGGCGAAAACAGTCAGATAACATCGTCACTATGTAAATTTTCGCGATTTATGATTATGTGGTATTGATTTTTGTCTGTAAAGTCTATATATGAGAATGTATTACGGGGTATAATTATCGCAGTTTTTCTAATTCACAAATTCAATGAATTAGACATGCGCAAAAAATTATCGATATATGGTAATAGTTGTTACTATCAGGTGTTATTCTTACCATTGACCTTATTCTGGGTAGAATTTTTAAAGTGTTTTGACAGGTACAGTGTAAGTATTTGTTTCACAAAGGATTGACCGATTTGACTGTAGAGTTCAAATGAATCAATTGTATCAATTGTACTGTAGAGATCAATCAATTCTGTCAATTGAGTCAGTTGAACTCCAAGACGGTAGAATTGGGAATTGACTGATTTGACTTCAGAGTTTAATTGAATCAATTGTATCAATTGAGTCAATTGAACTCTGAACGGTAAAATTGAAGAATTGATTTGTTTGACTTCAGACTTCAATTGTATCAATTGTATTTATTGTACTTTACAGATCAATTGTTTCAATTGAGCAAATTTAACTTAAAGTAGAATTGGAGGATTGACTTGCTTGACTATGAAGTTCAGCTGTGTCAATTGAATTAGTTGTAATGTGAATATCAATTGGGCCAACTCATCTTTGTTTAAAAGGCAAGGATAGACTGGCTGATGTGACTGGTTTAACATCAAAGATCAATTGTATCAATTGAACTTATCCATCAAATGAACTAAGTCAAATAAACCAGCAATATTGCACCATTATGTTAAAAAGTCATTTAGTGTTAAATTGACCATGAAGTCACATACTGCAGGTGACGCGGGTTAATCATGCACAATCCTGTAATTCAAAACTCTCAGAAGACGTATAAACATGTATACAGGTATGTGAGTAAAGAAGAAT
>JAOXYI010040424.1:0-13050 GCA_028566495.1 Lithophaga antillarum | reverse complement strand
ATAGCTGAGATCCCAGATAAGATTAAAAAATCACAGATAAACTCCCAGTTTTTACCCTGGTTGTTTGAGATTTCATGTATGATTCTCAGCCGCATCACTTAAGAGATATCAGCTGGGATCTTAGATTATATTTCTTTGGGGATATGAGGCATTGTGCTAAACATTACATTTCCAATGCTGGCTCTCGAATATTTAAAAAGTTTTCATAAAAGATACCTATGTTAAACTTTGGAAACCTTGTGCTTAGACCTCCTGGACCCTACGCATTTAACTGAATGAATCATCACCATGAACATGTCACAGTGAACCTTCATGCCAATTATCATTAAATTTCCCTGCTGACTCTATTACCTAAGACATTCTGACAGAAGCCACTTCCATTGACAAACACAAAATATAAGAAGTAAAAAATAAGCTAAATCTTCCAAAGATTATAATAGCCTTAAGTACTTACGACTTTTTACTTTGCTTGACCTTCTGACCTGTAATATAAGGTAGGAAAATAATGCAGGCTGCAATGGCAAAAAATCTACCGGTACCCACATTTTGGATACTACTGGTTTCATATTTTTGTTCATTCAACAAAAGTTACTGACATGGGAAATAATAGTGCAGATGACAGGATGAGGGGTCGATTAGATGTCGACTGTTGGGATTGCTGTCATTTCTTACTACTTATAATTATGTGCTATGTCGACCCAACTGAATTTTAAATGTAAGCATCCAAAGTTACACTGTAATTCACACGATATACGGTTCCATTGGAAAATGCAGAAGGTGCAACCTGAACATGTTTGAACGGAAATCCAGTGAGATATGGTTTATACATTTTTATATAATGGATTGGGAATGGTAACTAGAGGCTCATCTGGTCAGTGTTTGATTTAACACAATGATTCCAGAAAAATATTTTAAATTTTCTATTTTTAGTAACGGTGGCGGCCATGTTTATTGGCAGCTGGAGTCATCAACCAAAATTCTTAAAGGGGATCATAAATGTATCTTTTACTCACAGTTTGGTAGCAATTAGCCCTTAACAGGATTTTTCAGAATTTTTTGTCAAATTTTCTATTTTTAGTACTGGTGGCGACCAGGTTTGATGGCAGTTAGGGTCATCAAACACAAATCTTAAAGGGGATCATTAATGTATCATTTCCCCAAAGTTTGGTAGCAATTGGTCCATCACAGGATTTTTCAGAATATTTTAATTGAATTTTTTTTGTTGATTTTACCCTATGTTCTATTTTTAGTAACTGCAGCCATGCTGGTTGGTTGACGGGAACATCGGATATAATTTTGAAAGTAGACATCCTAAGGATGATTGTGGCCAAGTTTGGTTCCAATTGGCCCAGTGGTTTCAGACGAGAAGATTTTTGAAAAAGTTAACGACGACGACAACGGACGACGGACGACAGACGACGGACGCCAAGTAATGGTAATAGCTCACACGGTCCTTCGGACCAGGTGAGCTAAAAAAGGAAAAAAGTTGAAAATTTTTTTTAAAAATATAAAAAATAAAATAAATTAAAAAAAAAAAAAAATTTAAAAAACTAACAAAAAAAAGTTTAAAAATTTAAAAAAATATAAAAAAGTTAACAAAAAAAGACAAAAATTAATTTAATTGAATAAAAAAGACAAAAGAAGGGTTGCTGTTTGAAGGAAAGTGCTTCTGCTGCTGCTGCTGGTCGAAGGGGTTGTGTGGCTTCGCCTCGAATCCAATAGGGCTGCGGAACGCGGACCTCTAAGAAAGCACCCCAACAAACATGGCTGCGCCAATGGAACGCAGACCTGTAAGAAAGCACCCCAACAAATATGGCTGCGCCCATGGAACGCGGACCTGTAAGAGAGCACCCCCAACAAATATGGCTGCGCCCATGGAACGCGGACCTGAAAGAAAGCACCCCAACAAATATGGCTGCGCCCATGGAAGGTGGACCTGTAAGAAAGCACCCCAACAAATATGGCTGCACCCATGGAACGCAGACCTGTAAGAAAGCACCCTACCGATACAATGAAGTCGTTGTTGCTAAGGACACATCCCTTTCGGTGTCGTTATACATTATTATTTTCCAAAAAAATGGCGGGAAAACCGCACTTCCGGGATCACTTCCGGTTCCTGTCACGCATGAGCAGTAATCTACTTCCGGTCATGGCACTCCATGTGACGTCATATCCGGTGACGTCATCTCCTCCCTGCTCCTCCCGAAAAATGATAACTGAACGGTGCCCCTATACTACTGTTATGCACCATGTGTTTAATTTTTTCCATAATCAAACCTTTCATGAAAACATGGGAAGTAGTCATTTTACATGTATAGGCTAAGGGTGTCCCATATTGTATCCAGCACTCTTCCTTGACTATTATATGGAATTTCGTTTATACTTCAACACATTTTAAAGTATGCAGTGTAGTTTTGCACAATATATTTTTAGGATTTGAAATCTTTCAAATGGGTTTTTATTCATTTTGCAATAATTAGGTTTAGTGGTGCGGGGGGTATTAGTTTGTGAGCTATGCTCACAGTACCCCTTGTATTCTATATACAAGGGATGTGAGTTTTATCATTAGATCATATGTTCAGATTCAGTCCAGTGATGTATTTTTGATAGCCATGCTATATAAATATTAACAATTTCAAAGTAATTGAGGTCATTATTTGTTTGAATGTAATTTTCAGTACAAAACGCCTTATCTGGGTTTCTAATGAAAGGACTGTAGATGTAATTATATGTAATTTGGATACAATAAAATGTAAATTCCTGGTATTGTTTTAAGTATCATACGTGTCCATAAATGCACATCTCCGTTGAAATTTCGAGGAATAACCTATCCCAGCCCATGGATCCTCGGGGCTCTTGCCTTTGTAAAAAAGCACGGAAACGCTGGGCGGATGTCGATGCGTTGCCGCCGTATTAGACGCTTTTTCACTGACCAGCGTGTGATTGCTCTCAGTCCATTAAATGAAAAACTCCTGCAATAAATTAAATATGAAGAGATTTGGGGTAAATGTAAGCAAAGGAACAGCGCTTTTATTGCTGTTCTGCTTCTTGAAGTCGCAGTAAGGCTGTAAGTTGTGATCAGTATTGATAAAGGGAACTATATGGAAACTTTCTATCACTACAATAGATTAACATCAAATACGTGTAGTTGTTAAACTTGAAGTGGACAAGTCTGTAAGTGAATAAAGCAAAATATCCTATTTACACAATACTTGGTACCAAATATCAATAAATATATGTTAAGGAAGTAGTATTCTACTACTATCATATCACACAAAACATGTCGTAGCAAAAACAGAAAGTATACAGGTTGCAGGCTTGACAGTGGATGTCATGGTGGGCAAAACCTAAATAAAACTTCAAAGCATAATTCAAAGAGTGAAGGTAAGTAGTGGCTGAAAAAAAACTGGAAGCAAGAGCTTTGATGGACAGGCGGCAGGGCGATAAGAGTACCCACCCCCTCAGAGGCCTAATACTGCTGTCGCGGGTTCGAATCTTGCTCGCACCTCTTCATTTGTTATGGTTTCAAGATACCTACCCAAGGTCGAAGTATCACCGCTTCAGTGGGATAGCTTTCCTTTCCCAATAATTCTGGTAGTCACCATATGGTTGAAAAATTGCTGAAAATGTCGGTAAAAACCATTAGACAACTAAACCTTCTTTTTCATTCTTTGATGACAAGATGTTTTACGATCGATTTTTCCATCTGAAATTGAAGTTAACTGTGTCATGGGAGACTATTTAAAAAACTTAAAATATTTGTTTGTTTTTTAATGTTCTAATTCTTAATGAAAGATGAGCTACTATATTTTAAATTATGCATAGAGATGGTACCCGATTTTGTAGTGTTTCTCAAAATATATCCATAGTATTTAAAGCGTATTAGGCTTTTGTTGAAACATCTAGCAGGTAATGCAAATAAATATTACTAGTGTCGTTTTCGAGTAAAAAAAGTTAGATTTAAACGGATGGTGCCTTGCTTTTATGGAATTATCGAATTTAATATAACTTATCTTTAGAGTTGATTACTTTGAGAATTAAAATTCTTAATCAATAGGAACGATATAATTCAATATATAAAATCAATTGATAGCATCCAAGTGCAAAAAAAAAAAAAAAAATACTGTATGATTGAGCCGTGTTTCAGAAAAACAGACTTATAAAGACTGTCGAAATTGAGTTTTCTTCTGTTCCCACAAGGTCCACATAGGCATTTTGGGGCCTCGGTGGCCGAGTGGTCTAGGTAGTTATTCATACCTATTATTGATCACCGACGTGTTAACACTGGAGTTGTGAGTTCGGGCCTTGCTCGTGGCGAGGTGTGCTCGGCTCCAGCCTTAATTGACAAGGATTGCCAGTTTTCCTGCCGATAGACGGAGGTTTTCACTGAGTACTCCGGCTTCCTCCCCAATAAAAACTGGACGCCACGATATAGCTGAAAATTGCTGAGAGTGGCGTAAAACCCCATTTCAATCAATCAATCATAGGCATGTTAACACATTTAAGTCTCGCCAATGGTAGTCGTCTTGATATAATACATCACGTACTATTTAAAGTGGCGTAAAACACCAAACAACCAATCTTTTTGATGACAGATATTTGTTGAAATGCGCAAATGGTGGATAAAATTAACTTTGGTATCTTGATAATGTATTACTACCACTGGCTGGTGGAGTGTTGGTCCCTGTGGGTATCATCAACCCAGTACTTCGTTGCCGGCATGAATTACTTGTGAATACTTTATGAAATTTCAAGTTAGTAAAATTGTTTTAAATTATGTCAAAACCTCGGGCAAACGTTCCCTTAGGTAGTTCTGGCTGTGCCTTTTCTGGTGATAATGAGTTGTTTTTGATCTTTCACATTTGGTTATTTTTTGTTGTTGTTGTTTTTTTTTATTTCCAACTTTTGGTTTTGAGAACGACCGATGAGACCTGATTTATTGAAAGGCGCATATGGTGCGTTAAATTAACTTTGGTATCTTGTGATATGTATAAATGCCTAATCCCGAATCGAGGTATGTCCTTATCCACAAATGGACTTTTTGCGCACTGCGCAGATATTCCATAGACGGACTTTGTGCGGATGTCCGCACTAATAATCCGCGCAACCTATAGGGAATAGGAAAATCTGCTTCGTATGCAAATATTCCACAGAGGGATTTTGTATGGATGTCCGCACAAAAAGTCCACGGAACCTATAGGGAAAAAGATAAATCTGCGTACTTACGTAAGTATTCTACGAACGAATTTTGTGCGGATGTCCGCACAAATAATCCACGCAACCTATAGGGAAAAGGAAACTTTCTGCACATGTACGCAAATATTCCACAGGCGGATTTTGTGCGGATACACGCAGAAATAATCCACGGAATGGATTTATCTTTTTCCCTATCGATTTCGTGGATTATTTGTGCAGACATCCGCACAAAATCCGTCTATGGAATATCTTCGCAATGCGCAAAAAGCCAGTTCCCTTTTCCCTATAGGTTCTGTGGATTATTTGTTCCGATGTCCGCACAAAATCCGTCTGTGGAATATTTGTGTATGTATGCGGATCCACACAAAATCCGTCTATGAAATATCTGTGCAGTGCGCAGAAAGTTTCCTTTTCCCTATAGACTGCGTCGACTATTTGTACGGACATCCGCACAAAATCCATCTACGGAACATTTTCGTATCTATGCAAGTATATTGTTTTCTCAAACGTCCAAAATCCGTTTATTGATTTTTTGCGTACATCCGCAGATTGATCTGCGGACATCCGCACAAATTCCATCTGAGGTATATTTGAGCAGTATGCAAAATTATCTTGTACCCTACATGTTGTCCGGGCTGACTATGCGGGACTACTCCATTAATGGAATATTTGCGGAGTATACAGACAGAAAGTTTCTGCGGTCATCCGCACAATTCCATAAATGGAATATTTACCGAGTGCGCAGAAAGACAAATATGGAACTGGGACATAACTGCGGAATCAGTTAGTTTCTTAAAAATTGTTCTTTGGCGTAACGTTGATAGAAATCATTTTGAGTCATTTTTTTCTCTATTCTTTATATTTTAGCCACAAATATGCATGCAAATATATCTAAATGTCAATGATAAGGGAAGTCAATGTAATACTTCCATGATTACATGTACATGAATTTTATTTATATGTAAATGTATATCAGTACATATTTAATTAAAACAATTTTTGATGTGCATCTACCCGGAACTACCATTTTACGGTATTAGGCATAATACAACATAACTGCAGCTTGCATAAATATACATGTACATGTTCGACAGCCACTGATATGCATGTCAGTCAGAAGTTCATTTCATAAAACATCAATCCTAAAACACGCCATATCAGTGAATTTTACGTTAAGTATAAATTAAGATTTATTCCTTATCATGTCCATTTATAAAAAAAAAGAAAGAATAAAGCCAGAGAAGTCGGAGAAAGTACAGGGTAGGTAAAATTTGTCGTCTTCTTTTCCTGCTTTTTGTACATGTGACAGAGTCAACATCACACCGCAGCCCTGTTAGAATTCAACGGCATAACTTGTTTTCTGAAAAGTCAAAAAGTCCAATTGCGAACGAACACCGAGACAATTTTACGATACATTTACATGCATTCCGCAGTTACTTTTTTCTATTCGTATATTATTTCTTTTTTTTCTTTTAATGTCTTTCTTTATCTACTTGACGCATAAATCGAGAGATCGGAATTTGCAAATCTAATTAGAGTGAAATCAAGTTTGTTTCTATTTTAATACTCGGGCCTCATGATTTGATCTTAGCTAAAAGAGGCCCGAGACGGAATATCTTTTACATGCATATACATGTATGTGTGCATCCATGCTACCCTCCGGGGGGGGGGATTTGCCACTGGAGCCTTGAAAGCCGGATCTACATTTATATATGAGAAAAGTGAGAATGTGACTCGTATCTATATAAATGTCGTAATATCATATCTTAAAATGCTATTTTGTATTGGAACTTCTAAATTCATGCTCCATTTTACATATTAGTTCGAAATATATACCTATGCTTATGTATTTCAGCCCAAAAAGCAGATCCAAATTTTTTGGCAAATCCGTTTACACCTTTACATAGTAAGTTAACCGACCCCACCCCGGTATGCTACCTTCTTACACATGCATATTGATTACATGTACGTGCATGTTAGTTACATGTAATGTATATCAGCAACATATTTAATTCAGAAAGTTTCGTTTGATGTGTACGTACCAGAAATCGCAATTTTACAGTATTAGGCGTAAACATGATTGTTGTATGACAGTTGTGAAGGTACATTTATGGATGTCAGTTACGTGTTCGATTCATAAAACATAAACCCCAGAAATAAATGCCGAACACGCCATAAATTAAACAGGAGAAATTAAGATTTAGTCCATAAAAATAAAGAAAATTCGCACGCGTATGTAGTAAGCGGAGGAGTCGTTAGGGGGAGGGGCTAGCGGAGTGGGGCGACGGTTTTAGTGTATCGCATTTTCATGGCCACTTGATGGCATTAGGGGTTATTTGTTTGTAAGATTTCAAACTAGCAAAAAGAAGAACTCAAAGAAAATCAACAACACGAAGAGGTAACGGAAAAATTCAGGAAGTTGAGAAAATAAATGTTTTATGGTTTTAAATAGCACTAATTTATTTCTAACTTTCTATGACAAAAATGGGCGAATGCATAGGTTTTTTCGTTTGCTCCACCTTGGATTTTTTCACCTGATTAGATACAAGTTTAGACTTCACGATGTGTGTCACAAGATGAGCAGGAACAGTTTTCATGTATTTTTGGTCTTGACGGATCTGATTAAATCATCGAAATACCTTAAAGAAAAAGATATATATTATATCTGTGAGGAATTTAAAATAAAAATAAGACCAGTACCGGGTTTGGCCGACCTGCGTCGCCGAATGTCAAATGCAGGGGTGTAAAATTACATTACATGTGCAAAATTTGAATTATACTGAACAAAAACTGTAGAAGTTACTGATTACACGAACTATGTTTTGGACAACAAAAATGACAAAGTTCCACATGTGGAAAGTTAGAGGAAACATTCAAGAAAAGTTCTGAAAATAAGAGGTGCATATTATCTATTCACCAACAATACATGTTCAAAATTTGAATTACATTGAACAAAAACTGTAGGAGTTACATATTACACAAACTATGTCCGACAATAAAAATGACTAGATTCCAAACAAAAAATTCACCAAAAATTCTGACAACAGGAGCTCATCTGCATGAACAGTATATGTGAAAAGATGGAACAGGAACCGTATGGGTTACAGATTACACAAACTATGTATCGCTACTGTTTCGGACAACAAAAATGACAAAGCTCAACATAAGAAAATTCACAGAAAAAATTGACCAAAAGTTCTGAAAATAGGAGGTGCACATCATCAATTTATCAACAATATATGTGCAAAATTTGAATTAAATAAAAACTGTAGGAGTTACAAATTACACAAACTATTCACCACTACTGTTTCGGACAACAAAAATTACAATGAAGTTCCACAGTGGAAAATTAGAGAAAAAAATCACCAAAAGTTCTGGAAATAGGAGGCACATATCATCAATTCACCTACAATACATGTGCAAAATATGAATTGAACTGAACAAAAAACTGTGAGAGTTTCAAATTACACGAACTATGTAACCTAAATGTTTCGAACGGACGGAGTCAAGCAACTACTAGACCTACGCTCGCCGCTGGGTGAAAATGGAACGGGTAGATCCGATTTCCTTCATTAGCGATAGATTTTTATGCTCTTTTTTCTACTTAGAAAAATGGACCAGGTCGAATTTTCTGCCTGGTCCGGTCGGCTTTCATTACATTGGCCAACAGAAACACTCTTTTGTAAGGAATATGGTAGTATTTTGTTTCGTGTACATTTACATCCATATCCTCCTTTCTAAATTTTATTGAAGGACTTTATCCCTCGTATAATAAGGAACCTGTGAAAAAAATTCCGTGCTTTAGATGCAGATTCCATACTATACGAGGGACAAACCCCTTCAGTGAATTCTGTTACACTTTTAGAGTGCTTTGTGCGGACGATTTTCCTATTTGCAGAACTTAGACATTATTCTTGAACTGATTTGTTAATTTCTTAAACCGTCATGCTCTCCACCGGCTTTTCCTACTTCATGCTTGCAAATATTGTTTACGTGTCTACGTTCATTTTTTCGTGATTTAGTGTGAGAGAACAAATGATGAGTTTTTATCGTCTTTATACAACTATCACAATCCTTATTAATAAAATCGGTAGTAGAAGGTGGTTGCCAGAGCATATAATATCAAGAAATGTGCGCCATGGTATGTACTTTTAACCTTCTCCTTTCCATGGATCTATCAAACAAACAAATAAGAAGGGAAAGCTATATATATGGATACGTTATAACTTTGAAATCAAGTACGGGGCAAGCTTTTCCCTTACCGTATACATTGTGATAAAATGCTTTTTGCAAGAATTTAGTGCAAAATTACTGACCCTTTTTATCATGTTTAGTTTCAAACCGTGTTTTGAAAACGTTGTATTTGCAATAAAAGGCAACCTGCAATAATTATTGCGGATTGCGTTGTCGTTGTTGTACATATGCCAAACATTGAAGATAACATAGAGACAAACGTTAATAATTCCTTTATGTAATACATGAAATGTTTTTTTTTCAACTACCTAAACCCACATTATTGGCAGTTAGTTTGTCTAGAACATAACTGGCATACAAAAATTAACTAGTCATACGGTCGAATTCAATGTAAACGATAAAAATCCAATTTCCAAACTATTGCAGTAAATATTTATAATGATCATCTATTCTTCTATTTAGATTTGCTTGATTTTACAAATTATATGAACTACTTTCATCTATATTTATGTGGAACATTATTGAAACGAAATATATTTGCTATCTGCAATAAAATCCCGACACAAGAAGACAAGCGTGCAGACCAAACCCAAGACTAGATCGATTTCTCCGCTAAGGGAAAATGAGAAGGTTAAAAGCCTTATGGCGTATGATGTTTACATTTCACAGCTG
This sequence comes from Lithophaga antillarum, assembly GCA_028566495.1. Taxonomy (NCBI): domain Eukaryota; kingdom Metazoa; phylum Mollusca; class Bivalvia; order Mytilida; family Mytilidae; genus Lithophaga; species Lithophaga antillarum. The sequence goes on along the minus strand of JAOXYI010040424.1, from coordinate 2,988 downwards.
ATCCGCTCCTCTAGGGGTTGTGTCCACTATAGCAACTTTCTAGATAGAGAATTCATACTGTAACAAAAGTTATCAATCAAGGCTGTGTTAAACCTAAATTAATTTCATCACTTTGGAAATAATATGGTCGCCATCCCGAGTTGGTCGACCAGTATGGAGTGTCCGTATCACAGATGTCTACGGACATATTCCTTGTATCGTAGTCATTTTCCATTCTCCTTACCTGATTTACGACTTTTGTACACTGGGCAATACGACGGGTGTGAGCTATGAAGCAGGACATGCTTACCCTTCCGGAACACCTGATGTCACTCACAGTGTTCTTTTTTGTTGGGATTTCATATTGTTCAGCTTTATATTTAATGTGTTAAGTTACGTATTGTGGTGTTCATTACGATTTCCGTTTAAAAACTATGTTCGGCTCGTAATTTACTCCCATTTGTTTGTAGGGAGGTGTTATTTTACGTTAAATATAATATTTTAAGTGTCGTGGTGTCCAACACCATTTCCGCGTAAAAAACGAAGTTGGTGTCGTCTCACAATATACGACGGGTTTCACATGTGAGGCAGGACATTCTTACCCTTCCGGAGAACCTGATGTCACTCCCGGTTTTTATGGGAATATCCTTCGTCAAGAACATTGGAAGAAAACGAGAACTTCAGCCGCTGTTGCTAAAAAATTAATAAAAATACAATAATTATGTACTAGCTTTAGTTTTCAAAGTTGTGTCTGTGTTCTATTTCCACGTTGATCCTTTGTTGATAAACAGTCTTTTCCGGTCCTATGGATATGTGACTTGTGAACTTCGGTATTCTTCTCATTCGATTTATAATTGTACCGTTTTAATATTAATCGTTGGTATATCTGTAAAAGCGCTTGTCTTCGTCGTCGTTATCGTTGTTGTTGTATTGTGTTTTCCGTAGCTTTTCCATTGCATGGTAATTTCTTCTTTGAAACAGCTTTATGGTTTCACAACTCGTAGGAAGTTGAAATTACGACTTGAGAACTCGAAATTTCTTCTTTACAACTCGAAAATTACGACTTGCGAACTCAAAATTTTGACATAGGAAGTCGAAATTTTGAGTTTGCAACTTGGAATAACGTCTTTTCTACATAATATAAAATGTTCTGTTTAACACTACAGACAGTCTGGCATTGTGAAATCGCTAATCCCAACTCTAACCCCAAATCAAATGTTTCTCCAAACCAAATTATACATTTGAAACGGACAAAGATCGGAACAAATTAAAAAAAAATGAAAATTAAAAAAAAGTTACCCCTTCATCTTACTGAATCTGATGTCACAGCCGGTGTGTATGTGTGTTTGTGAGAGAGAGATATTTTTCTACCCATTCGATATGTTTTATGCATTTTGGTATAATTCTGATTGATTTCTCAAAAATGCCAAACAACGGTCGCCACGGTAACAGCATTCATAATTTTAAAGAGACATCCAATTTTTATTTGTTTAAAGGATCATGTTAATCTTTTTCAAATGAGCCCTATTTGGAAATTTCTGGAGTTTCTTTTTCAAACTTAAGAATTACACACCTGTCAAATGGCAGCCTAGTAGTTCCGGGTAACGCCCGACAGAAATATTACACTTCATCAGGGTACCTGGTACCGTTCTGGAGGTATCGGTGCTCAAAGTCTTATCCCCAATCGATTTTGGCCTTTCTCGGAACCAATGTTTTCTAAGGTAGGAAAACACGGACTTACATGTATGTGGTACAAGTTAGATATCGCTAAAAAGCTCATTCCCTCAGCTTTTCAGAACGTTTTTCTTTTTTTAAGATATCTCTTTCAAAACTGGTTTTATTACTATTCAAACATCTACTATAAAGTTTAAATTTTCAAGAAATGGTCGTTTTCCCTTGGGCAACTCTCGTTAAAATTGGCCTTTCATGCTACCAGGTAGGTACTGCTGAAAAGCTCCTTTTGTCAGCTTTTCAGAACGGTTAATCTTTTGAAAATATCTCTTATCGAAAAAAATTGTATGCTGTATGCACTTTGAATATTGAAAAAATGAGTTTTATACCCCCGCTCCGAAGGAGTCGGGGGTATACTGGTTTCACCCTGTCTGTCCGTCATTCCGTCCGTCTGTCACAATTTTTCGTGACATTTTTCTAAGCAACTACACATAGCAGCTCCTTGATATTTGGCAGTGATCTTTGTGTAGGTATGCCATACAGCGTAAAGCAATATCAGATTTGCTGCATATCCATTTCGTGTTTATCGACTACATGTACTTTTGCTTGATACATAGTAAGGGTAGTAAATTTTCGTAACATTTTTCTCGGCAATTACAGATAGCAGCTCCTTGATATTTGGCAGTGATCTTTGTGTAGGTATGCCATACCGTATTAAGTGATATCAGATGTGCCACTTATCCGCTTCCTGTTTGACAACTACATGTACTTTTGCTTGATATATAGCAAGGGCAGTAAATTTTTGTAACATTTTTCTCAGCAACTACAAATCACAGCTGCTTGATATTTGGTAGCGACCTTTTGTCTAGGTATGTCATACTGTGTAAATCGATTTCAGACTTGTTGCATATCCACTTTCTGTTTGATGACTACATCTACTTTCTGTTTATATATAGCAAGAACAATAAATTTTCGTAACATTTATCTCAGCAGATTTAAGTCACAGCTCCTTGATATCTGGCAGTGATCTTTATGTAGGTGTACCATACTGTGTAATTTAGCGACTTCAGACTTGTCACTTATCCATTTCTTGTTATTCCAGTTTACACTCTTTAAGAGGGAGCTGAGGTATGCATTTGTGAGCATAGGCTCACAGTTCCCACTTGTTCAGCATATAGATAATTCAAGATTTATTAAACTTCGCGGGAACGATTTATCTCCCCTAGTTGCAACTGAATTACAAAGTAGTAGAAACCCCCTTACCCTAACGAATTAAGAATAATAGAACTTCTGATTGATGTTCTTAGTCTTGTCGCAAGTTGTAAGGACTTCAACAAT
>JAOXYI010040315.1:0-13052 GCA_028566495.1 Lithophaga antillarum | reverse complement strand
AACTAAATGCTGTACACTTATGCATTTTTTTTAATTGTTACATAAATGACGTACGCCTAACTGATTGCAAAAAAAATCATGATTTTCTTAATCTTTATAATTTTATTGTATGCCATGTAGACAAGTCTGTGTGCCTTTTCAGTTGATTTCCCCGTCAGGCCAAGTAGCCCGCTTGCGGCCATAACCAGTGTCTGTATAGGCATTTAGGTTGTTTTTTTAAAAAGGCTGTTCTTGCCATGAAAACAGGAATTTTCCAATCAGCTTCTACTTCAGTTTTCGTAGTAACTACTAGCTTACTTTCAGTGAAACTTCATAAGAACATTAATTGGTAAACGTGGATGTGCATTCAGGTGGTGGTGTTTGAAAAATGGGACTCCTATCATGTCGGGAGTTTGAATGCTTTCGTTTGGGGGACTTCTCTATAATAGGCAGATTATAAGGTTTAATTTTCTCTTATCAACATCAGTATAGGATTAAAAATAACCACTACTGAAGTCGTGTCGTGCTGGAGGATATCTGAAACTCCACAGAGAGATTGTATTGATTTAACAGTTCTATAATGAAGTAACCAGTGTGTACGTTTCACCGAACTGAGTCTCTCACGTTTTCTTCATGTTGAAAAATATGACTGATTGTTGTTCAACGTCCAGCGAGCAATATTTCAGCTATATAAGCCAATTAATACCATAGAGGAATCAAGTTGCCGTAGACATTGTTAAATCGCTTTCTTGAATTTATTTTGTTCTTCTGTCATCTATTTTGAAAATAATAACCATAAAGCGAGAGACGCAGTTGCGTGAAACGTCCTTTAATATAATTTGGGTTTTTCATTTTGTTGCTGGCTTCCTCATAATCTCTATTCCGGTTTTTCCCAATTTAGTCAAATTCGTCAGAATAGTGTTGGACTTTTTCGGCACTGGCGCCCGCCACTATTTTAAACTGAAGTTAATATACCTTGTCAACACAAACATCAGTTATATGAAAAAAAATAAGGGATTACCACTGAAGAAGAGCGGTTTCGGAGGTAAAACCTCTAAATTGCGCCCGAAAAATCGGTATCCGACTTTCGAGGACGCGGGTGGGTTTGCACTGCTGGACGATAAAATGACTGTCCTTACCAGTGTCAGTCGTTTTCTGTCTGTCTTTAACTGTGCACGACTGAAAATGACTGTGAAAATGTCTGATAACGACTGATAAAGTTGTGTCAGTCACCTGTTTTCGTTGTGACAGTCATTTTTTGTCCGACCCAACTTTTTTCGCGTTGTAACTAGTGAAAAACGACTGTTGCAACTTCTTCAGGGGTTGTAACTAACAAAAAACGACTGACGCAACTTTTTGGAGGTTGTAGCAGACATATTTTGACTGTCACAACCTTTTTTGTGTTGTTACAGTTAGAAAACGACTGTAACAACATTTCTAGGGTTGCAACAGTTTAAAAGTGACTGTGACAACGTTGATGAGGTTGTAGCAGTTAAAAAACGACTGTTACAACTTTTCAACAGTTGCAACCGACAAGAAACGACTGTCACAACTTTTTAAACGTTGTGACAGACTTAAAACGACTGTTACAACTATTTTGTATATTTGATTTTTCAGGAATGAAATAATATCAGCAGGATACAAAAAAAAAATATACGAGCAAACATTAGTAGTACATGTGCTAGTTTCTGTTCATCAACTGAAGAAAGCTTAATTTTTTTCATCATTTGTGAAGTAACTTTTAAATGTTTTCCCTAAATGGAACTTATAATGAAAAAAATTGTGCAAGAAAAAGTGATAAATGTTGTCATAAAAGATTTACGAAAAAATCAGCCGAAATATACGGAAATACAAATCACAGAGATATAATTTTGTAAATGCTCTGAAAACCGACTATTCAAGCCCCAACCGTATCCGTATTTATTATAACATGTGAGCTATTTCCGGTCGAGAAATAAACAACGAAAAAAATATTTCCAATGCAGTTCGACATCTTAAAACTCAAATAAATATAGCCCAGTTGCCTAGGATTGTATAGTGATAAAATACACAGTAAAAGTTCCGTTAATTCCTCTTCGACCTAGTGAGTCGACAGTCAGTACACGTATGTACATCATGTACATGTTGCTGCTACATATAATATATGAATACTATAGTGTATTTTCTGTATCTGTACAGATACTTTGAATCGCTAATGGGCCTTTATACGACGGTTCCTTCTCGCAAAATAGTTCGCCCTTAAGGTGTAACAATTCACATTGTATGGAAAGTGATTCTTAAAAACGGTTGACTTGGTCAGCCTGCATTTTTTACTGGGGTGAATTTTTTATAACAAAATCACATTAACTCATCATCATGGGCCATACTTTTTACCATTATGCAAAGTGCCAGAACGTAGCATGCATTTCTGTTTTGTTATTTTAAAGTTCATTTTAGGTACTTCACTATTTAAAAGGACATTTGAAAACATCGATCAAAGACAGTTTCTTTTAAATGAAGTTTCATGTATTTAAAGTGAGAATTCAACAAAACAATGGCCAATACTTCATTTATGAAAGAATCATTAATCAAACAAAATTACTGATCATATTTCATGTACTTTTTTGGCATAGTCATTTACATGATGCAATCTTTATTTTCATGGCAGTGATGCTTTTTTGCACATTTTCGTTACTTTATAGGTACTCATTTCTGCACTTAAATGCCAGTTTTGTAACCTTAAAACAATTTACTCATCAAATGTCACGATTTTACCATGTTTAAAGTATAATACTAGTCTATATTTTAATATTTGGTGATTTACCTTATGCAGGTTGGGAATAGTCCTTCATTTGAGGAACTTCTTCCAGCACGAGTAGTTACTCTATTAAGTCTTTTTGGGCTATATTATCTTTGCTTAAAGTATCCATTTTTTTAAATAAAATTTTGGCAATTTAAAAATTTAAATTTAAAAAAGTATGACATAAAGACAATTTCAATATCATCAGGCCATTTAAAGTAAAATTTCTAAATATTTGTTAAAAATATTGTAGACCTTATAATGTTAATGTAAAGAAAGAAAAAAAAAACCAATAAAAAAATAGAAAAAAATCAAACAAGGGCACCGCAAAGCAGAGCATCCCCTCGCCTGCAAAAATCTCAAAGTCCCACTGTGACCTTGACCTTTGTCCTATGACCTTGAAAATCAGTAGGCTTCTATACCTTTCTATGTACTAACTGTATACCAAGTTTGGTTAAGATCCCTCAAAAGATGTTTAGTCTAGAGTGTCCACAAGAATGTTACGGATGGACGAACAGTCCCGTTACTATATCCCCATCGCAACTCCGTTGGCCAGAGGATAACAAGCACTTGAAAAGGCTAATTTGTTGAGGTTGACAGTCTTTTGAAATGGGTCAAGTCTGTGAAGCTGTTCATCGAAATTACAAGGGTCCATGAAAGCAAAATCTGTCTGAAGGGACCCAGCTGGAATTTTATAGTTATTTTATGCAGCTTCAAAATTTTGTGAGGAGAACACTGATTATAGAAACTTTCACTGGTCATTCTCTTTTTGTACAGGATATAATAAGGCCCTGGTCAGGATATCTTCCAGTTGTCAACAAATAGCACAATTTTATTCATGACACTTTTTTTCCATTGCACCATTTTTTATAATGGTAATGTCTGGATGAAACCATACCAGACACAATGTGATTTTCAGGATGTCTAATTTGGAAAAATTGCAACATCTCCAGGAAATTTAATAGAATAAATATGGTATATTTTTTTCTGTAAGCCTCTTGGTGCCACTTTCCGTTATGCAGTGTATCACAGCATCCAAGTTTTGTTGGGAAGGAAGTCGGGATATTCTCTCAGAATCTGTACCTCCTTCACGGTTTGTTGACATTTTTGTGATCCATAATACATGTAGATCAACTAACAACCCAGACTATTCAACTACCAAGGCCTCTGATTTTAAACAGAGCTAAACAAAATAAGTATGTGGTGTAGTGCAGTTTTTTCTTCTTCAACTTACTACACTCACACAGTCCAATCAGTGACAAGTCTTGAGTGTACTCAGAATTTCTGTTGTGCATTTATGACAAAACAAATTGCATTATTTTGTAATATTATATTAATTGACTGAACCCTGAATGGGGCTCAATATCACTCTGCGCAATTTACATTGCTATTGTGGTAATTAGTTCTATTGATATAAGAAGCTTGTTGAGTAAGCAGAAAAGAAAAAAAACATAAAAGAGTTAACGTAAAAAACAACTCCTCAATATGCTATTTCTTGAGAATGTCATGGCATCTTGCAAAAATGTATTTTAGGTACAGTGTCCTTGAATTTTGACCTTTTGACTCAAACTGCATAAAAATATCTTGGTGAGGACCAAATATGGTTGGTCTATGACGTGTGGTTACTGACAAATGGACTAACCACAAAAGGTCTATTTTAAATACAATAAAGTCAGTGAAAAGGTCCAGATCAAGTGACATATATCAGGCTGAGATGTACACTACAGCTCATGTGGATTTTGCTTTGCCCACTGTGGTCGTGGGCACAGAGTAGACAAAATGTATCCACAAATACCTGTATGCCCACTTTGTCTACCTTCAGTTATAGCAAAAGGTTTATATCAGTCCATTCTATGCAAGGGGTGGGGGGGGGCAAATATTGCATAAAACAACTTTATCAGCGAGGGAACAAATAAGAGTGGGCATTAGGGTGGGATGGTACAGCTGTGCCAACAGTGGGCAATTGGGAAAATAAAAATCCACCAGAGCTGTAGTATATATTCCCTGATAAATGTGTGGACCAGATATGGTTGCTCTATATGTGGTTACTGAGAAATGAAGCTGATCACAATAAACAGCTGCGCCATGAGTGCAATACGCCCATCCCCCCATTTTTTATTATCAACTTCCATAATTCAAGAACAACTAATCTAAAAGTATAATGTAGTTGAAACTGACTGTTAGAAGTCTTTTTTTTTTTTGGTTTTGACATTGCTATAAAGTTTGTAAGATTCTGAGAAAACAAACTGGATTTAGCGCAAGGCATTTGAAAAACTGCCCATATTTTGACAATTAAAGTCCAACAACTCTGGAACGACAATTCCAAAAATTGTCAAAATTGAAAGGTACCTTGTCTAAACATTGTGTAAAAATTTCGTAAAGACTTGTTGAAGAAAACTTGAGTTATTGCGAGACATATGAAAAATTGACCCTATTTTGACAATTAAAGTCCCATTACTCTGGAACGACAATTCCAAAAATGGTCAAAATTGAAAGGTACTACTGGACCTTAACATTGTGTAAAAATGTCGTAAAGATTCGTCACAGCAAACATGAGTTTTTGCGAAACACATGAAAAATTTCCCATATTTTGACGATCAAAGTCCCATAACTCTGAAACAACAATTCCAAAAGTTGTCAAAATCGAAAGGTACCTTGTCTTATTGGACCTAAACATTGTGTAAAAAATTCGTAAAGATTCGTCAAAGTAAACTCGAGTTATTGCGAGACATATGAAAAATTGCCCCTATTTTGACCATTAAAGTCCCATAACTCCAGAACGACATTTCAGAAAATTGTCAAAATTGAAAAGTACTTAGTGTTCATGGAACTGAACACTGTGTTAAAATTTCGTAAAGAGCTGTCAAGGCATTCTCAAGTTATCATGGTTATTGCGAGACGTGCTCGGACGGACAGACGGACATTGGTATACCATAATACATCCCATCTTCGACGGGCGTATAAAAACTTGATTTGAACTGAACAAAGTCAGTGTTCAGCGAACATGAAGTCAGGGTCAAGAGAACATGTGTAAAGCAGACATGCACATCATCTGATGAATGTGTGGACAAAATATGGTTGTCCTATGATATTATTTACAGAGAAATAAAGCTTACCTTGAAAACGTGCACAAAACGTGGCCAACGAAAGCATACCTGTGTCTTGCCTTCCACAACTTTCATGACAGACGAGACAAAAATAGTTATGAACCATAACATGATTCCCTGCCATATTTCAGTTACTCTGGATCCTAAAATAGTTCAGACCTCCAACCACAAATTTGAATTGTGTTTTGCCATTAACAACAAGGCAGACAGACTGATAAACTTATCCAAAAACCAAATGTGATTGAAAAACAGAAATAGTTTCACACAGGCCGAACGCTAATCAGATATGCAGATTTCACTGGTCAGCCTAGCAACAAAACTAAAATCATTGGAAATGTAAATTTTGAACTGATTTATTTAGTGAAAAGATGAAAGAGGATTATCCTTAAATCATGTCCGCAAAGTTTCCAATCATCTTAGCGTAATCAGACAAGATTTTTAAAAAATTTTGTTAGACAGAAACCATTCTGCCATGTGGCAGTCAGAAATTTTATCCAAAAAAAAAATGAAAACATTAATTGAAGTCTTCCTATAAACCATTGCTGGGCAGTTTCAGTTCCAATGTGCATGTTGTTTCAAAGCAGATGGTTGAAATATGATATAAGAAAAGTTTACAGACTGATGACAGATGCCAAGTGTTAGCAGCAGCTCACATGCACTTTGGTCAGGTGGGCTCAAAAATTGAAAAGAAAATACACAAATGTCAAATAAAATATTTAATCATGGTGCTTGAAGCAATTTAAATATATTTTTTGGGACAAATAAACAATACAACATGGCTACTCAACATTTATTCAATTAAGTGTTAGTTGTCCTTTGAATCATACTGTCTGTATCATAAATGTTGATAGATTGGTAACAAAGAACAATTTGAATACTTAACAGGTATACACATTTTTGCATTTCCAAACATGTCAAAGACAATGATTTTCAAAAATCATTCCAGATATTTTGCTTTCAAATTCAGCATGTTCAGAAAAATACAATGTATTCTAAAATTTTGAATTACCTCCCTTCTTTTTACATTTTCAGTGCAGCAGTCTGCAGTTGACTTCTGATTAGTTTTGATTCAAATAACATGAATCACAATTTGCACATAATTTTGAATTTTAATAACAAATACATAAATAAATTTTGAATTTGTTGTAGGTGTGCTGACAACCAGCACATGATTCTCAGAAAGAGTAGTGTACAAGACCACTGCTATCCAAATTTAAGATTCACAATGAAAATGGTTTTAAATTCTTATCCATAATCATTATAAATATCAACATATATAAAAATATATTCAAATTTAGCAACAAAAAGGTACACAACTTTCATTGAAAAATCAACTTCTTTAATTTTCTTACATCCCAACTAAAGTTACAATGACTGACTGCACAGTTTCTAAATCAAATAAATTTTGAAATGTAGATGGGCTAGGATATCTTTTTTATACCCCCCATGATAGCAGGAGGTATATAGTGATCATTGCTTCCGTCTGTCTGTCTGTCTGTAACCATTTATTTGTATCCACTACTCCTCCTTAACCACTCCATGGAATTTCATGAAACTTTAACTTATTCTTTAGTATGAAGTGTAGTTGTGCATCATATATATAGTTTTTGTCAAAATTCAAATTTGTCCAGAAAATAGCCATTTTATATGTACTTAGGCTCTAGGTGAGGTGGGCCCCATATTGTATCTACTCCTCTTTAACCACTCCATGGAATTTCATGAAACTTTAACACGTTCTTCAGTATGAAGTGTAGTTGTGCTCCATATATTTAATTTTTGTCAAAATTCAAACATTTTTAGAAAATAGCCATTTAACATGTAAAAGGGGGGGAGGTCCCATATTGCATCCACTACTTCTCCTTAACCACTGAATGAAGTTTTTAAAACTTTAACACATTCTTCAGTAGGAGGTGTAATTGTGTACTATATATTTAATTTTTCTCATTGAAAATTTTCCAGAAAACAGCCATTTTACATGTACTTAGGCTTTGGCTGAGAGGGGTCCCATATTGTATCCACTTCTCCTCCTTAGGCATACATAGAATTTCACAAAACTTCAGCACATTCTTCATTATGAGATGTAGTTATGCACCGTATGCTTAAGTTTCCAAAATCAAAACTTTCATGAAATCATGGGAAGTAGCCATGTTACATGTATAGGCTAAGTTGGTCCCATATTGTATCCAGTATTCTTCCTTGACCATTATATGGAATTTCATTATACTTCAACACATTTTAACATGTTTAAAGTATGCAGTGTAGTTTTGCACAATATATTTTTTAGGATTTGAAATTTTCCAAATGGGTACTTATTCATTTTATTTTGCAATGAATAGATTTAGTGCGGCACAGGGGGTATTAGTTCGTCAGCTATGCTCACAGTACCCCTTGTTTGAACTAAATTTTTTTTTAAATATCTGGGTAGCAGAAATATCCATTCAGAATGTTCAGGTCTCATTTTTTGGTGATTACTGTTCATTTTGTTCTACAGCACAGTAAATAATATGAGTTGCTGAATCAGACCGGACTGGATTTGCACCAAGCAAGATGTAAAAAAAATTTTAAACGTTATGTAATTTTGTGACCAATGGACTCAAATCCAACTGACTTGTCATCAGATGACCAGAAGAATGCTGACAATAAGTACACTTACACATTAAAATCTTTTAAATAAATATATTCAAATATATGTCTCAAAAATATACAATGTAAGAGAAGACAGTGCAACTGAACAAAAAAAGTAGGATATTCATAACAAAAAATGTACACAGATCTGTGAAATGTTCCTGCATGAGAACCTAAAAAGACTGAATTCTACATATGCTAGAAAATTCCTGAAATGTACATCATGTAAATATCATTAACTGTATCATAGTTGTCTGCTTAATTTGATAGATAAATAAATAACGTTACAGAAGAAAAATAGAATAGCAATCATTTCACATCATAAGTGTATCAATTTTAATTTCCATTTCATTTTCTGACTGATTGGCAATTTAGAGTAAATAAAAGTTTTATCCAATAAAACTGGACTGAGATAAGAATGAAGTTGACACAGTAAATTATATCCCAATCCTGTTTCATTTAGTTTGCGTTCAGTATATGAATATATCCATTGCTTTCAGACGTAACAAGTGGAGTACTTATGGTAGTCAAATGATGTACTGTTTCAGCCAAACTCAGCCCTTTTCCTCTGTACAATCCATTTTCACTATAACAATTTTCCAGTTTATTTATCACTGCCCAATAATGTGTTTCATGAGGCAAATTGTGCTGCAGCAAGTAGGATATACGTCCAAATTGTTTAACATCTCCACCTGTATTGATTGCCACCATCGACGAGTTTTTCTTGCTTACAAGAGAATTGGCTCCACAATATCTGGCATTATATGCATATTTTTTATCACTAACTTCCAGGGAATTGATTTTTAAAGCACTAGAAGGAACAAATCTTTCCGGAAGATTGTGTTGACCAACATAAAAGCATTTCATTGCAGCCAATAAGTTTTCTGAAATAAGAATTTCTTCTGTTTTACCGTAACATGTCACAAATGTCATCTTATTAACATGGGCACCTGCTTCAAGAGATTCCTTAATAAAATTTGCTGCATTTCTTGCACAACTGACATCAGATACAACAGGAATCATTTTCTGGCTTAACATCATATACACACACCAGTCATATATCTGAAACAAAATGAATCTTTTGATGATAATGAACATGATGAAAGACACAAGCTAGTCAGTAAAATATTGTATTCATTTTTAACATATAATGATGATAATACAGTGTTGTGGGCATACAATATGAAGGCAGTGTTCGAAACACTACATGTATGATGCATGTATCATCCGTATATACAAGTAATTACATAATAACAGAATGCTTCAACAGTTACAATAGTTTTGAGAGATGTTTTTTAAAAAGCTATTTGTTTAAAATGAGTGCTGTGATCTACATGTATGTCTCAAGACTAGTCTGGTTATGATTACCTCAGAAGTTCTCACAATTTTAATTATATTCCATGAACAGAAATTTCCCCAAAGGTATCACCAGCCCAATAGCCAGTACTATGATGCTAGCACAAAAATTAAATGCACATATGATGCACAAAATTAACATTTGGTACTTGTGATTCCGTATTACCACCATGAAATAGCTGCCACTACTGGTCAACTGTTAGTCCCCTAGAGTGTCAATAGTCCAGCAGACAATACTTCAATACTGGCACAAAATTAATGTGCATATGGTACATCAAATTAATTTTGGTATTTGTGATACTGTTTGTCATTTTCAGTTATAAATACTGAAATGTGCTTAACAAATTCAGAAATTCTTTATCTCAGACATGAATATAACTCTTGCCAATATTCTAACATCACTGATACAATGTATGAATAAATGTTTACCACATAAGTCTCCATTATAGTTGCTTCTTCATTTCCTTTTTTAAGTCCTTGCCTAGTCATCCAGCCATTGGCTCTTTCATATGGAAACAGCCACCTCCCATATAGGGGACCATTATCTGGTAAACCATCAACAATGTGGTGTAGTAGGTGAGTAACAAGGTTCTGAAATATAAAAAATGTCAATATTATTTTAAATGATGCCTATATATGTCCCCACAGTCCCTTAACAGATTATGTAAACAAATTGTTGGTTTTTCATTAGTGCTCCTGTCTGTTTTGTGTATTTTATACAAAGGTGGCCAATGAAAATGTCTGATATAAGAACTGTTACGGAAGCTGAATTCTGATTGGTTCACATGAGTCCTAATACCGGTAAAGATCAGGAATTTACAAACGTATTCTGTCAAGGGTTTGTAGAAAACGAAGTGGACTCAGAAACCTAGCTTTGACTTGGGAAGATGATATATACCACATCAACAATATTGACGTGTATCAATGACATGAATGTGCTATTCCACATACACATAAGGTAGCCAGTGGAACAACAGTTCTGTTGTCATTTTAGCTAGATTACAGATGACTTGTTTTGAATTCTGTTTTCCTAAAATGTCAAATGAGAATTAAAATTTTTCAAAAAAATTGGCCCATATAATCCTACATGTGTATGTCACCTACTTCCTTGATTTTTGGCAAGTCGAAAACTTTGGATGTCACGAACTAATTGTGCTATAAGCCATTTGCTTATTGCTAGGATTCATCTTTTGTACAATTTGATTTAAATTTTTAAATCTGTTTACCAACATCTATTATTTTCCAAAGTTTACTGAACAATTGTCTATACATAAGAAATGACACACAAACAACGCAACAAGCTTTGTATAGTTTACAATCAGGTACATTGTATAAACAAAATGCAGTTTGTATGTGGTTTTGGGTTGTACTATTGGGCCCTGATCATTTTGCAGCAACTGCAACTAGTTTTTGTTTTTCTTTTTTATTTACTTTTTTCTGTTCTTTGTTAAAAGTACAGATTATAAAAAAGGTTTTGTGTACATATATGTGCAATGGAAGAAATTGCTTACACATACATAATTTTTACTCCTAAAATCTTATTTGCCCTTCTTATAATACTCTACTCAAAACATGCTGGAAATACTTTACCTGAAGGGTGAGAGGAAAATCTCTCTCCAACAAGGATAATGCAGTATGCGTATCTTCTTGCAACTTTGGTATGTCACACTTGTTGAACTCTTGACAAGTAAGTCTTCTGATGACATCTAGAACTTTAAATAAAGTTGATTCTTGTCTAATTGGAAGCATTCCTTTAATGCACCACTGCAATGCCCCAGTCTTCACAAACTGTAATTCATATAAAATTTTCTATGAAACAATTAAAACAGTCAACTTCTAATTTCGGTTTCTGAGATATCACGATCCCCAGAAACAATCTCACTGATACATCTGTTAAAGCACAGATGAGGGTATCCAACTTTTCAGAGTGACCATTACTCCCAGAAAAAACATGAGGCACTGGAACGCCAGCATATCCCCCGACTGCAATGTGAACACTGACTAGTTGCAAATAATTTCACAGTATTTCAATATATCTTAAACGTGTTAATAGTTATATGCATGTAGCAATAACAATCTTGTCACTCAATTTTCTCACAAAATTAGGTCACTGTCAGGTCATGATGACCTAATTTCTGCACATGTTCAAAACATTCCTGATTCTGAATATGAGATGTCACAACCCTATGTTTGTGGTAAAAGTGTCATGAACTACTTTTTAACAAAAATAGGTCACAGTCAGGTCATAATGACCTTCTTTTGACTCGCAGAGATCTGATTCTACCACCATAAAACTTTAACTGTTTATCAGTCTGAGGTTTTAGTCAAATACCATGACAACAGGTGTATTCTAAAGTTTTGATCGGTTGAACAGTAAGAAAAAAATTTTAGGTAAGAATAATTTTTGTGGTGCAAGGGCCAGATCAGGGTTACTGAGGCTGATCAGTTAATAGCTGAAGGTTGGTGGATCTTTTTGCCTTCCTCAAGTAGTACATGTAGTAGCTAGATATAACTGAGAACTGTCAAAGTGGTATAAAGCCCCTTTCAACAATTTATATTCTGCTCGGAAGTTTCAGAGAACCATTGATTTTATTCTACAACATGTCTATCATACTTTTTGCATGTAAATGTTACATGTAAATATAATTTTGAGTAATTTTTAAGTGTAATACATGTATGTTGGTCACTGTATACATGTATTAACTGATCAATGTACAACAAGTGATATGTGCTGTCGGAATGTCACTTTGACATGTCCTAATGCAAAATTTATTTTGTCATCCTGTTTCATTCTAGAAGCAATAATAGTCCCATATGTATATGTAAACTAGTCCAAAAACTTTGCCTTAAAAATTGACAAAGTCCAAAAAAGTGAAAAATGATCAAAATTTTATTAAAAATTCCAAATATTTTTGCGTAAATTAGCTTGTCATGTACTAATAACAATAAAAACAGTTTAATTTGTCATCCTGTTTCTTTTTAGAAACAATAATCATGATAATAAACCAACATATAAACTAGTCCAAAAACTTTGCCCTAAAAATTGACTAAGTCCAAATATGTGACAATGATGTGAAAAACGATGAAAATTTTATTACAAATTCCAAATATTTGTGATTAAATCAGTCGGTCATGTGCTAATAACAATAAAAACAATTTAATTTGTTATCCTGTTTCATTCTAGAAGCAAGAATAGACCCATATAC
>JAOXYI010040206.1:0-13054 GCA_028566495.1 Lithophaga antillarum | reverse complement strand
CACCAGGACATAGACAACATGGCTGCCAATACACGATTTAATTTGTGTGCTAATACTACTAAACAGGAAAACCCTGTATGCTGTCTTTCAGACAGCTCAATTCTCTTGTTGACCTGCAACTTATTGTGTCCACACTCATTTTGTGGGAAATAGGTTGGCGATTTTAACGTTTGTGCAATGGTACAATAATGTCATCACCAGCTGTCATAGATACATTTGCATAATGGTACAGTAATGTTGTCTTTGGCTGTCAGTGGATATGGTTTGTATGTAATACACTGATTGGTGCTCATAAAATCTTTTACAATACATGTATACCTAGGCTGTAGCATGTCATATAGTTGGATTTGATTAGAAGTGAATTGTGATAATTTGTAGGTCCTATTCAGTACTGATGATAAAAGTGGTAATTTTGGATGGTTAAAAGTAAGGTCATAATATTTTATCGAGTAAAAATATGACCACAAAATTTTGGGGCTTGATGATATTTTATTGCAGTCTGTTTTGTGTGTAAGCAATTGGTTTCTGTTCTGCAGCTACAATAAAATATAAACTTGTGGCTACAACTCCTCTTACAGTTTAAACAAGAGGTACTATGAGCATAGCTAACAATTAATACCTCCCGTGCTCCACTAAACCTATTCACTGTAAAATGAATAAGTACCCATTTGGAGGATTTTAAATCCTAACAAATATATTGTGCGACACTACACTGCATATTTTAAAATGTGTTAAAAATTAATGAAATTTCATGGTTAAGGAAGAGTACTGGATACAACATGGGACCCCTTAGCCTATACATGTAAAGTGGCTATTTCCCATGTTTTCAGGAAAGTTTGGAAATATGAAAAAAAAAAATAAACATGATGCAAAACTACACCTCATAATGAAGAATGTATTGAAGTTTTGTGAAATTCCATGTAGTAGTTAAGGAGGAGTAGTGAAATTCCATATAGTGGTTAAGGAGTAGTGGATACAAAATGGAACCCCCCCTCCACACTCTCACCCAGAGCCTAAGTACATGTAAAATGGCTGTTTTCTGGAAAATTTTCACTAAATGAGAAAAATATATGGCACACAACTACATCTCATACTGAAGAATGTGTTACAGTTTTATGAAATTTTGTATTGTGGTAAAGGAGGAGTAGTGGATACAAAATGGAACCCCCTCACCCAGAGCCTAAGTACATGTAAAATGACTGTTTCTAGAAAATTTTCAATAATGATAAAAATGGGACAAAAATTCAAATGGCCAGGTTGCATAATATGATTCATATACAAATCTGGGAAGAAATTCTTCAAATGCCTCCATAATACATCATGCACATCTTCATTTCATCTGTAAACATTCTGCAAAGTTTCAAAGATCTGGCTTAAAAACTGTAGGAGGAGTTGATTACATAAAATTGGTTCCCTCTATATACAGTGTTGGTGAAAATGATTAAGTACCTAAATTCAAAAAATCTGGAAATAATTCTTCAAATGCCTCCAAATCCTTCATGCATGTCTTCATTATGTCTGTCAGTATCCTGCAAAGTTTCAAAGATCTGGCTTTAAAACTGTAGGAGGAGTTGATTACACAAAATTGGTACCCTCTATATACAATGTTGGTGAAAATTACTAAGTTCCACAATCCAGAAAAAATTCTTCAAATGCCTCCATAATCCTTCATGCACATCTTCATTATGTCTATAAACATTCTGCAAAGTTTGAAAGACCTGGCTTAAAACCTGTAGGAGGACTTGATTACACAAAATTGGTACCCTTTGTATACAACGTTTCAAATGCCTCCATATTACTTCATGCACATTTTCATTATGTCTGGCAAAGTTTCAAAGATCTGGCTAAAAAACTGTAGGAGGAGTTGATCACACAAAATTGATACCCTATCTTCCTCACCTGCTGTAATGCCTGGACACCACTTCACCATACTATAACCTGGGTTTGCACTATGTTCAACCCAGCCAATAACAAAGTCTTAAATGAAAAATAGTTATGAATTTTGTGTATAACTTTGAATCCAAAAGACAAAAACATTTAGAAACTGGTCTGTTTTTTCTCACCTTCTGCTTGATTTTTACAAAGAAATGTACTTTATAGCTGAATCAAAACAGAAAATCATAAAGGGGAAGATAACTCATCAACACAGAACAATGGGATTGTATATTTTAACACAGGAAAAATGCTTTTCACCCGTTTCATTTGAAAAGAACTTGTTTACTTTTGTTTATTATGGAAATTCATTAAGTGGTATTGTCAAACAAGGTACAAATTTAACAGAGTTCTTTCCTTTCTCCTAGCAGAAAGCCATTTTTAAAATTTTCATTTTGACTGATAATGCTGAACTAAGTAATGGTGAATAATTTATACAAACTGATCACAACCAACTGGTAAAAGAAAACTCATGTAAAAACAATGTCCTTTTATATTACATTGTGTTCTCATTAGGGTACAGGACAGGACCTGTTTTCATTCTAGCTTTGGGCAGACTCTATAAGAGTTAAGTGTCTAACAAATGACAACACCTCTGAAAATGTGTACAGAAAATAAGTCCACTTTCATAATAGTAGCAAGTGGTTTTCAGCTGATGCTTGTATTTAAGATATCAGAAACTCTTGCAAACTGTTGCGATGTAATGCTATCAAAGGATTATGGTAGACAGACTGTCAATAAAATGAAACTAATATCCCAAACTTTCATTAGGTAGATAATAAAAATGACTTACTACTATAATAGTTCACAGGTATACTGCTCTCTTTGTGGAATTGAGTTCTATCATACGTATATGGTACTTTCACTCCTTTGAATGTATCACAGTTGGTTGTATCATAAAATGTTCTTGACAACTGTGGTTCACCAAACGATACTTTACTTTTTGTACGTAGATTAGCACCAGAAATTATTGTGTTGTGGATTCCCAGTGGAGGCTGAAAAAATAATTCACAAACATAATTATGACACACACAAAAATCAGTTCCAGGAAATGAAATTTTCTGGGGGTATATAATCCATTGGCTAATGTAACAGGCATACAAGATATCATGATTTAACTAGCCTGTGAGAATTTAAGGCAGATAGTCAACTAGCTGGCTAGCCCCAGTTCTCAGGACAGTGGAATTTTGAAGCCCATGTTTTCTTCTGGCTATGAACTTGTTTTTTTTCCTGTTTTAGCAGCTATATATACAATGATTATCTGTTGGTGGTGGAATATTTTTGTTTTTGACTTTGGACTATCTGATATCATATCCCCATCTGTATCTATAAATTAAACAGAAAGTTCTGTTGACTTCAATTCTGGTTTTTAAAATAATTAATTTACAGGGAGTATTTTAAAAAACTCATTCATTTTCAGTAGTCATTTATTGATCTTCATCATTGGTGGAATAATTATACATAATTCTGATACAAGGTCATGTATTCGTCATTTGAAGTACCCTATAATAAAATATGGAATATATTTATACCTAGCACAGTCACAGATCACTGCTACAATTCTGCTATGTTAAATTCTCAAAAATGCATTAAATGTTTACCACTCGACAAACTGATTGTTAACCAAAACATTTTCATTTCTTTACCAACCAGAATCTATGCTTTCAATCATTGTCAATGAAAACAACTTCCAGTTATCAGCAATGGGTTCACATTAGCGCAGTAGGTGTTTGTTTTTTTCATATTAGAATTGAAATATTTCATGTACTCCATAGCTTTGTTGTCATTTTAACATGGGATACACATTATATTCATATATTTTATCTCGCTCACTGTCACTTGAGTTAAAATTATAAATATAATGCCTGACCATGTTAAAATTTTCAACAAATCTATGGCTGCCATGGTTAACTGTAAAGATGACATCAATCATTATTCATCTATGCATAAATTCATTTGTGAAAACTGACAAAATATTTTAACAAGTTGTGGCATAAACTGTTGACATAACTAATTTCAAATTTATTAATAATATACAGTAACACATACCACAAATCCATATAAAATCAGTCCTGTTAACAATAGAAATCAAGACTGAATATTGCTTCAGAAGTATATTCCCTTATCATGAAAATAAGAATGTTATCCTGATTAGTCTTTTCAGCTTATTCTTCACTGTGTAATTATATTTTCTAAACAGTCATAAATAAAGTTAGTAAAACTCTGCTAAAATGTTCTTTTGAAACATATATTACCCAGGAAGATATCTTAGATACGGGGAGTCCCTCCACAGAAATTGTTTAAGGTATATATTTAATGCTATGTCAACTTTCTGGCATGTAATTTTAATTTAATGATATAAGCTAATGACATGTCAGCGTTCTTGCTAATAATTTCTAATTTCACAAATAATTTAATGATACATCTTTGTCAGCTTTCTGACAAGTAACTTAATTTAAGATATAATTCAACGACATCTCAGCTATTTGGCTTATAATGTTTAATTTAACAATGTCAACTTTCTGGCAAGCAATTTTAGTTTAAGATGTACTTTAATATGTCCGCTTTCTGGCAAGTACTTTTAATTAAGATATAATTTAATGATATGTAAATTTTCTGGCAATTAATTTAACTGAAGATATAATTAAATAAAATGTCAACTTTCTTGCAAGTTATTTCAAAGCATTATCAAACAGATGTGCTTCCTCTGGCTCCCATGTATGTTTTCATGGTAGTCTTTATTCATACAAACTAAAGAATTACATTGCCATGGTATATCCTGGCAGTGGTTGTATTGACTCTCTCTTGAACACGATCAGCCTCCATATCACCTTCAGGAAAATCACTGTGATTTCTGTGTTTACTGGGTTTAAATCTGTTAACTGATATTGAAAAAAAATACAAACTACAGTGCAACAGAAACGTAAATTCCATGGCAAAACAAAAACAACATTGTGGTATCATCCGTTGTGTTTTGACAAAATAAATTGGTACTGAAAATTGTAAGTTTGAACCTGTATATTTGATTATCGCTGTTTTGTTCAATTTTCCTTTGATCTTTTGAATTGATCATTTCTGTTCTCATGCTACTTGCTTGATATGAAAAATTATAGATGATTCCATTGTTCAATGATATCACATGCTACTTGACATAACTGAGGTTGCCTTGGCAAAACAGCAATAAACAGATCACCATCTATGTTTTCTAAAACTCAAGGAAGTTTCTTGTCAACATCTCATCTCAGAGCTGTTGCCTTTCGCTGAGATATTGACAAGAAACTACCTCTCATTTTACAAAACACAGAAAATCTATATGTAACAAAAATTTTAATTGCATGATCACAAAGAATTTAAATTGGTTTTTCAGAAAAAGAGACAAGAAGAAAACATTTATATGCCTAAATAGCAACCAAATGCTTCAATTCCTGTTTTCCAAATACTCCTTTTGGGAATTTTCAGTTTTCCGAACTTTTGCAGAACAGTCTGTTTATAGACAATATGCTTGGTGGACCACTGGCAAATTTGCTGGACATTCAAATTATTTCATTTTTTTTTTATACTTCTGAGATCAAAAGAGATGAATTTGCCAGATAACACCTGATGCAAATATAATTTACTGAAAAACAAGCTCAATGACATGTTTTTGTATTCTTCTAGGATAGAAAAAAATTTACTTTCAAGACTTACTATGTGTGTCCATTCTTTCAGTTCTAGAAATATCTGAATCCATCGGAGGAAATACATTAAGGAAGGTATAGATCAGATCTGATATAAGAACAGTAAAGAAGTTAAGAACATCCCTCTAACAACTGAATGATGAAGTAAATCTAGCAGCAATCAAAGAATGTAGTTGAGTAGCCATAAAGTTCCACTGCTCTAAACTGAAACTTTTACATAAATTCAAAGTGGGACAGATTTTGTCCACTGAATGGGCTTTTACTCCACTTCAATGGAGGAATGCCATGTTCTGGAAGAGAATCACCACCACTACACAAATACTGGTTAACTTCCAATATATAATTTGCCTACAATCAGTCCGAACTCAAACCTTAGTGGCTATACCTTAAGGATTTGTACAGCTGAATGAGACAAACATTTCACACATACTGTCATTGAGAACCCTGGTACAGATGGACTGTCAGAGTAAAATCAGTACCAATATTAATAATCAAATATTTGAAAAACAAACCTGCTACAGATGTTGGTTGATATGACCTAGTTGCAGTACTAAAGTAGTCATTTTCTTTATAACAATCTTCTGACTGGAAGTTAGTTTTACGTAACTTTCCACTGACATCAGACTTCATGTAAGGATTGTGCCTGTGTTGGTTGGTAAGGTCGTTGTAAGATTCCTGCATAGTAGTCTCCCTTTCAAACACCTTTACTGGATCTCCTTTTGGTACATTAGTTCCTGTGGGCTATAAATTATTTCAAAGTATATTTTTAGGCTGAACAAAATTAAAGAATTCATTTTAGAGGTAAACACATCTTATCAGATGGAAGTAAATGACCAAGTTGATAAGTCTATATTTACTGAAACTTTGTAGTGATTTGCTTGAAATCACTTTGAGGCCAACTAACAGTCCTTTTAAAATACATCATTAATTTTCCTTACTTAATCATTTCACGATTAAAAACACCTCAAAACACCATCGCACAACCTAAAATTTGGGGAAAACATGCTCCCACTAGATGGATGATGTATATTTTAATACTTCTAATAAAAAAGTTTATTACTAGTAATTGAATTGACAGGTTGTGTTTTTTTTTCACTCTTCAGAAATGTGTACCTAGATCACTAGAGAATCTGAATGTTTTATCTAAACATGATATATGACTTGTCAGTAACTTGCTATTGGTCCCACTCTGCATCTCCACTTACAAGAGCATATCACTTTAAAATCCTGTTTGTCACAGACAAACAATACCAGACTTCAAACATTTAGTATTTTTGTCCTTGAAGAATATCACAAATTAAAAATCAGATGGAACTCAACTACAAGTTCAGCATGTGATAAAAACTAATTGTTTGGATAGAACACGGTTTGGTTTGATAATTCAGATAGTCTCCACAGGTTGATAAAAAAATGTTTAGTATATAATGTGAATTATTGAAGGACTTACAGCTGATAATGATTTAACCCTGGGTTGGGATGTTCCTGGAAACATCAAGTTATGTGTTGTATTAAAATTGGATAGCCTTTCATCTCCTTTCACTGTTGGTGGACCTCCTGAAATAAACAATAATAAAAATGTCAACACATAATGACAGGTTTTGCTTAACCTCAGAAATGCACTATTTTAAGACAGTGATCCTCCAGTGAGGTCTCTTTTTCTGTGAAACCTGGTAAAAATGCTGTTAAACTTTTAGTCTGATAAGAACTCAGATTCTCTGAGATCACAGGCTAGTATTCTTTACTGGTAAATGTGACCAACTATCAAGGATAGTGAAGCACTCAAACATTTTATTGTACTTGTTTGAAAGAAAGACAAAACTTTATTTACAAGGTAAGAAATTACAGCAATACAAAAGTGATTTCCTACAATGGGATTATAATTATTTTCTACAGTGAAACCTATTACAACAGAGAAGTCAGAACTGAATAAAATCTTTACCACTTTCAAAGCCAAAGGGGGTGGCTAAATAGTTCCAAACATAATGTGAAAAGTAACAATTATTATCAAACTTACCTTCATGCATTGAGGGAGCCCTGAATACTTTAACAACAGATGTATCATGACCTCTGAACTTATCGTTGTAATCTGACCATGGTTGAGTGATTTTATCTGGGTCTCCCTTAGGGATATGGCTCTCATGAGTATTAGTTGCTGGGCCTACACGTTGATAATCACCATTAATTTTGGGGATAAAATAATGATTGTGCATGGTCCCAAAAACGTTGACTTTATTTAAATCTCGGTCTGTCTTAAAGTTTGTGCCTCGGAGAGTTTGATATCCATCTGTTACAATTGGTTTCTTCAGATATCTATATTCGTATGACTGGGTACTCTCTGACTGATCTCCCTAATAAATAAATATATGAACAAAGTTTAGTAATACCAGTAACAACAATAATGTATGTATATGTATATACTTTTCAAAATGATAATGTCTAAATCATGAGCATTACGTATATAATTTGTGAAAACGGGAGCAAGATAAAACAGTCACTGTATTTTTAATGCTAGTTTCAATAATTTCTCAGTCACAATGCGTTAACCAGTTTTAGTTGTGGAGTAAGCCAGAGTGCTGGAGAAAACCAGACTCTCTAAATGGTAAACTTACTGTCATACAGATCTCACCAAAACTAGGTTTCAACTCACACCAACAAAGCTAAGAAACTAATGATATATGTATATACAGTAGAAGTGATGGAGATGAAAGCCACAGATTACTTAGCCACCATGGTCATTTTGTAACTTCATGACAGTTGCATACATGCATGATATAATGATGTCAAGGTGACAATGTAGCAATCCCAACACTCCTGCTGGGGAGCAAGATTAAATAGAACTTAAAAAATTGTTAATTTCAGATTCAAATTCCCAGTTTTCCATTTCTGACTATACAAGTTACAAATACACTCAAAAGAGTAATATATCAATTGCTGATCATGCTGATGGACAAACAGGGTGATTATTATTACAGTAATAGGGTATACAAATTTTCTAAACCCCACTATCTAAAACAATGTAGAAAGAATATACATGTTTGTTAATAAAATAGTTATTTTAAAATTACCTTGAAAAATGATGGATCTCTGTGCATAACCTCTGCCAGAACAGGCCTTTCTGCTTGTGCCTCCCTGCCATAATGACTGTAAGGAGGATAATCTTTTTTGAAAATGCTTTTAAGTCCCTGTCTGGTTTCTGTTGTATCCTGAGCTACTTGGAAATTAGTTGATGACAGAAAGTCTGTACCATATAATGGATTAATAATTGGCTTTTCTACTTGCAGAGAATGAGCCATGGTTAGATTCCTGAAAGAAAAATAAAATCAAAACACTGTATAATGAAATTATTTTTTTCTCCATCTTTTTGGGATCAAAATATTTTTCTCCAAGAATATAAATACATATACCTGAACTCATTTAGATGAGCTGTTTAAATTTTTTCAGGTCTACTTTTTAAGTAAGATAAAAATAATTTAAATAGGTTTGTAATATAGATTTATTTTCCGTTAAATATAACTACTAGAAACTTTGTACGAAAACTGATAACGGATCCATCAATCGGAGATGATTTGAAATGCTTCGACATCATCATTACTTAGCGTTTGTAAAGTAAGAGATGGTCTGCCATTTAAAAAAGAAGTAGCCTTCCAACCAACCAAGTCTCACAAAAGTGGGTCGGGTGTGGGAAACAAACATATTTTTAAGGCTGGCCTGACAAATTTTTTATACTTATAGTAAAAAATAACCTGTCACTTTCAAATGTTTTTCACACAACTGAAACAATAATCTTGACTAAAACTTTCAAAATAACTGAAAACTAGTAAATTAATCACAATGTACTTACAAAGAGAAATTATTCCTTAACAGGTTTCAAATGAACTATTTTCTACAAAGCAATTCAATATCCTATTAACAAATTCTTTTCTTGCATGAGAGATGTGAACACAAAATTGATTTCACATTAAATCATCTTATTTCTAATTTCAGCTTATGGAGAAGTGTTCAAATATTTAAGAGTAAAATGCCTAGCAAAGAGTTTATCAATCGACTTATCTGAAATAGTGCCAAATCAAAATATCTTTAGAAACAATAGGACCAAAAAACCAAATGTCTTTTCTACAACATCAACCATGTAAGATATATTACAACGTCATCAACTTTAACTAGAGGTTCACCTGTGGCTGTATCACTTACCTGATTTCACCTTAGCAAATAGGCCAAATTGTCATTTTTTGTTTACGTAAACTCAACGTGTTGAATAGTAGACTGAGCTCAGTGTTAAACTATATTTGTCGGTGATGTCAATCTCGGAAATCTGATTGGCAAAAAGAACACAAACTTGGTGAAAGACTATCCAATGATCAATCATGAACAGTTGCAGTTAATTATCTCAGCTGTTTGCAAGAAGATCTTTTATGCACATTTCCCATAGGGTCCAGTGTTAAACTAGGTTTGTCTGTGGCAGCCTTCTTGGAATTCCAATCAGCATGGAAAACACAAACTTGGTGAAAGACAATCCAGTGATCAGTAATGAACAGTTTCCATTTAATTGTCTGTTTCCAAGTCTTTAAACATAATTTACCATAGGGTCCAATGTTAAACTATGTGTGTCAGTGGCAGCCATTTTGGAAATCTAAGTGCCATTACAAACAAATACCTAAAGGACTATCCAATGATCAATCATGAACAGTTTTTCCACAACATCACAATCCTCAGTGTTTCCCCAGAAAATCATTGATGCATGGTGGGAAGCTGATGAAAATTTATAGTGCATCACACCTTGTGGAAAGTTTTATGCATGGCGGTGATTTGTAATGCACAGAGGCCAAATTCTAAAGTATAATGGAGCCGCTATGCTGTAAGAGGTCAGGGAAAGCAACGTGCCTGAAAATGTTATGGTATTGCATTATTAATTGCTAAAAAAAGCTCTTTTATTTTTGTATGTGACCTTGACCTTTGACCTTGATCAAGGTCAAAGGTCAAGGAAACTGGTGAACACTCAAAGTCTAACAGAGGCAAACTTTGTAAAGAACCATTCAATAATCAGTTCAGAGACAGTTCTGGTTTGTCACAATTACCTCTGAGAAGATCTTTTAAATTATTTCCCATCGGGTTCAATGATAAAACTTGTTCTGCAGTGGTGGCCATCTTGGATTTATGATTGGAAAAACAAATATAAACTTTGAAGAGGTCCATATAAGGAACATATAAGAAGATCTTTATATGCATTTCCCAAAGAGTCCAATGTTAAACTATGTACTGTGATGGTGGCCATCTTAGACTTCAGACTGATAAAAAAAAAACATAAACTATGTAGAGGACCATCCCAGAAACATTTCTGCAAAGGACCAATTTCATTTACTGTGGTTTCTGAGAAGAAGATCTTTGGGAAAGAGTTCCATATGGCACCCCTTTGGCGGCAGAATAAGCATAGAGATATAGCGTCGATATATCTTGTCGATCTTTGAACATATTTCCAATAGAGTCCAATATTAAACTATGTCCTGTGGTGGTGGCCATCTTGGATTTCGGATAGGCAAAAAAACCCATAACTTTGTAGAGGACCATCCAAGGAACATTCCCACATATTTATGGTTCTATTGGCCATATGGTTTCTGAGAAGAAAATCTTTGAAATTTCAGCCAATCAGAACATATTATTGGCCCTGGGTGCCATGTTGAATTTCCAATCAACACGAAAAATATAAACTTTGTATAGGTCCATCCAAGGAATATTCCTGCCAAGTTTGCTTCCAAATTGTTCTGTGGTTTCAGAGAAGAAGCTTGAAATGTTAAAAGTTATACCCACGGATAACGACGGATTACTCAGCGATGGCAATAGCTCACCTGACCCTTCAGGCGAGCTAAAAACAAGATACATGTAGTTTATATATCATACAATTTGGATTTTTGATCATTATAAAAAATACCAACTTCACAGTGTACAGTTAGTAATTATGTTACTATATTGTTTTGCATGTGACAAATATTGCTGAAGGCATGAATAAAGTACATGCTTTTCTTTGTTAGCAGGGTTTTATCAGCATATTTTGTGAAATGCCACCTTTTGGTAAATTGGGAAAATTTATCAACATTTTCAATAAATTCACAGTTTCATAATTCTGTTTTTTTCTGTTCCTGAAAGTGTCTACAAGAGTCTCCAGATCCAAAATATAGCCAAGGAAAAATCCTCTCGTATCAGCCAGGTGCAAATTTCCTTTGATCAGGAACAACATGGTCACCATGACTGCATTAATCAGATGAGGTATCATCATCCGCATCAGGATTTGCAACATAATTGGCGTAGGTAAAGTGTCAAACTAAGTAGTTTCAGTGATAAGCATGGTTGGTGCTTCACATAACATTGTCACTGAAGGCATTTATCATTTCCTGCCAATTTGTCACTATTTGTAACATGCTAAGAACTCAGAGCTTTATTACATACTTCGGTTCCTCTGTTAATCAATTCAGTTATTTTATGCATGTCCTTTGGATCAGCCCTGTTTAGTGTTTTTTTCTGAAAGTATTTGCTGTTATGAGCTGCTGTGTATGGGAAATCATTTGGAATAAGGAAGGAAGCAATTATTAAACCAAATCATATAAACACTTTTTCTATCATAGAAAAGCTTTACTGAATAAACATGCTCCTGTTTAATGAATGCTTTATGACAGTACGGCAAAGAAACATTTCATGGATGTGGTTGGGAATTTTGGGACTGAAATTGGGAAAATTGTCAATTTTTCATTGGGAATGGGGCCGAATATCAGCCCCTAAAAGCAAACTGATAAAACCCTGGTTAGTCTCAACTTCCATTTTAATACGACAGTACGGACTTAGTATGAAGATTGTGGTTGTTACGAGAAAGTTCCATGATTTTGCTCTACATCTGCAAGTCTTTGGGATGTCCTGGTACCCAATGCCTTCCAAGCAAAGGCACATTCATTTTATCAAGTAACTGGGGTTCAAAAATTTACTTTTTGATGCAAAGATCCTGGAACTCCAGTTATGAAATCCAAAGGTCCCATGGGATTCAACGAAAAGTTGGCAGAATATTATATGGTAAATAAACTACTCAAAATTAATTTTTATAAAAGCTGTGAAGAATCAGGTGTTATTGATAAAGATCCATTGGACTTCCACTGTAAAATAATGAAAGGTCCTTTGCCAGCATTAACAGGTCATGTACCTTAAACCTTCACTTTTTGAGCCCCTGAGTTAATTTATACAACTTACATAAATTTTGGAACATGTAAGTACTTGGATAACCTGACCCAAGTGATGCACATTTAACTACCTATTTTATGAAAATTGAAGATTGTACCACTTCTTTGTTATCTCTTGTTGAAATTTTTTACCAAGTTGATCTTTCAGCCAAAAGAAAACCCCCAGGTGGCAAGATTGGGTAGCTGGCAAGATAGGGTTCTCAGCCAGTACATGTAGTGCTCTAA
>JAOXYI010040205.1:0-21030 GCA_028566495.1 Lithophaga antillarum | reverse complement strand
ACCAGAGACATTTTCTTGAAATTTCAGAATTTTCCAAGGGAACGATTTGAAATTCGTCAAAGACACATTTTTAACCCCAAAACTGTAAACAGCATTATCATCTGAAAAAATATAATGACGTTCGAAGCCTTGATCTTAAAATCTTGTCCCATTGGAGAACCATCCAATGATTATTCTGGAACATTTTTGTCTTGTCTCTATAGTTTCTGAGAGCAAGATTTTGGAATGTTTTTTCATAGATTCCTATGCTAAACAATGCCACACCTGGTAGCCTTCTTGGATTTTCGATCGGTATGAAAATTGCAAACTTGGTCAAGTATCATCCAATGATCATTCATGTACAGTTTTGGTTTATATGTCTCCCTTATGTCTGAGAGAAGAAGATGTTTTAATGTTTTTCCTATATGGTCCTATTTTAAACTTGTCCTGTGGTAGTTGCAATCTTAGAAATCCGATCGACACGAAAAATTACAAACTTGTTAGAGGCCATCTAGAAAATATTCATGAACAGTTTTGGTTTAATTGTCTGAGAAGAAGATCTCTGAAAGCTTTCTAGTTGGTTGTGTTAAATTTGTCCAGCGGTGGCGGTTATCCTGGATCTCTAATAGGCATAAAAAATAAAAGCTTGGTAGAGAACCAATAGTAATTCATGAACAGTTTCGGTTTAATTATATCTGTTGTTTCCGACAAGACCTTTGAATGTTTTTCCATTGGGTTATATGTTAAACTTTGTCCCGCGGTGGCAAACATCTTAGGTTTTCAATTGGTATAAACAATACAAACTCGGTAAAGGAACATCCAATAACCATTCAATAACTATTTTGCTTTACCTGCCTCTGTTGTTTCCAAGAAGATCTTTGAATGTTTTCCCATAGGTTTTTTTAGTTAAACTGTGCACTGTGGTGTCGACGATCTTAGATTTCTGATCGGCACGAAAATTATAACTATTCAAGGGGCATTATAACCAAGTTATAGCTCCATCAGCAATTTCTGACAAGAAGAACTCTGAAATTTCAGCAAATCAGAACGCAGTATTGTCATGGCAGCCATGTTGAATTTCAGATTTGAACAAAAAACACGAAGAACCATCCATGAAAAATTCTAGTCAAGTTTTCTTCCAATCTTTTCGGTAGTTTCAGAAAAGTATATTGAAATGTGAAAAGCTAACACCAACAGACGATGGACAACGGTGGACGCCAAAAGGCAGTAATAATTCACATGGTCTTTCAAAAGTTTGCTAATTTTACCACAGATGCGACAAGAATCGAACCAAAGTCACCTGTGTGATAGGATTTAAGTCTGAAGACCTACCCTATCGAAACGATGCGAAAAGTTGTTACATTTGAATATATATTTGTTCCAATAGAGGCTCGATACATGAACGTAGTAAATATAATGAAGAATCTTATATAACTGTAATTAAAAACGTTTTACAAACAATCAATGTAATTAGTATGACGTGAATAGGGAAATAGATGAAAGCTGGAATGCAACAGCAGTAAATAATTCGGAGTCAGTATTTTTATGAGATACCCCCTACGCCTAGGGTAATTTTCGAAACACAGTACTGCCTCATCATTTAGCTGTTATGTAATCAACTACCTACAGAAGACCACACTGACACCAAGGCCCTTTTTATGTTTCAGAAAATGTAACAAACAAGTTAAGATATTCATGGCTGGATTTGTTATCGTGTTATCTTAATAATGAAGTGTGTTTTTATCTGTCTGTAGCCGAAGAATTCTATACTTTCCGCGTTTATATATAAATTTATAATTTAGCTAGGGTTTCGTTTGAACTGATGATACTCAACGGAATAAAATAAACACCGATGTTAAATACTGAAGATGTTTTACTTTAATTCCATTCGATTGCTATTTTTTAATAATCCTCTTTATAATTTGGGATGTGTGAACTAATATGAATTTATTAGAAATATAAACAAAAAAAAACAAAAACAAAACAAAACAAAACAAAATACAAAAACAAAAAAACAAAAAAAACCCCAAAAAATTATCAAACAATCAATTACGATTTTGTGAAGCCTTACACAAAAAATTTCTAAATGAATCTCTCAAATAACTTCATAAAACTCACAAATTTTGTAAGATGCTAAGAAAATTGAGTAGCATGTATTGTAAACACAATTTTCATCTGGCTGTTTATCATTTTTTGGTTGTACTATTTTGGTGATTTATGTTTGTCTGATTCCTTCTGCTTCTCAACATTTCTTTGGATTTCCAAATTTTGGCTTCGACCACCACTGGTGAGACATAATTTGTTGATATGCAGGTATGGTGCATCAAATGAAATATGGTAACGTGTGATAATGAACATATTTCTAGATTATCAACACTTTCGTCATCACGGAAGTCTTTACAATTCTGTATGATTTCTGAATTAACAATATTTTTTCACAACAAACTAGTTTATTATTATTTAAATAAATACGAAATATCATCGATTTTTCTAAATTTATCAGCATTTACCAGAAAAAGATGAGTTTATTTTGGGTTAGTGTCAGTAACTCGTAAACGATAAACACATATCGATCCATAGATATAATGAGTTGGTGAATTTCAAATATTATAGGTTCAGAAAAAAACATATTCCGTTTTATAACACCTTATTTTCCATATATCAGTGCAAGACAGGTTTGTTCATTATCGTGTTAAACCCGTACAATATTTTTTAAAAGGGGAATTTGGTCTTTTTTATAGATTCTAGAATCTTCTTCTATGGTTTACCGGATTCAAATGATATTAGATGCGGTATTTTCGCTTTGTTGTTGTAGCTAAATGACAAAATAATCAACTTTTCTGATCCAGACATACCAATAAGATTGACATTCAATAGGAAAATGATTAAAATCTATACATGGTACAGGAAAATATAGACCTTTTATATTTCAAATTTTCAAAAAATGACAGTGGTAGTGTATCAGAAATTTAGATCTTATTAGAAATCAACGTAATCGATTGTACATGGTGATTTTTCTTAACTTTTTATACTAACATGTCAAAACTTTATAAATTGCAAAAACTTTTGCAAATCTATTTTAGCATATTTATGCATACTTGCATCAAGCTGACAGATTTTCCGGACGTGTGCATTGACACCTCTCTCAAAATTTTATTTATGATTATATATTCAAATGCAAATGAAAAGAAATGTTTTAAAAATGATATATTTTTGTCTTGAAAAGATAGACAATGAAGCATATTTGTAATCTTCTCCGTTTTTTGTCCATGTTTTATTCATACTTGCGTCAATATTGCATATCATCGATCCGAATTAAGGCGAATATATTCATTTATAGGCGGTACTTTACGTCATTTAAAGAGAATGAAGATTACCTCATACGTGACGGATCCATTCATGGTCCGTTAGCAGTAGTACCTACACCGAAATTAAATTTTATTTTTTTGCCAGAAAAATTACAAGAACATCTCTTCAATGTCTTACAATAGTGATGTAAGAATATTTAGAAGAAAATACGACATAAATCGGTAAATCCAGCTTAAAGGTTCACCGCGAGACAATAGATCTTGTATATTATCAACATCACATGTACCTGACAAATAAACACATTTAATAGCATTAAGATTGTTTAAAGAAAGTTTGCGAAACATGTGTAGAAGAATTTTCTATTTTGTAGAGCCGTAGACAGTTAATATATGAGTAATGTCTAGTTGAATATTAATTATCTGAGGGAAATGCTGCCCTTGAAATCTAAAATGTTAAAGACATTTCTGTGATTCTATCAGATAGATTTTAAACACTCGTTTCTATATCCATTCTTTGCTCAGTAGTGTAAATTGAATGATTAATGAATTCTAATGAGAGGTACTTTAAATACAACAATTATTTGTTATTTAAAGCCTAAAAATACACACATTAAGCAGATGTCACAGAATTGAATCCATACATACCCATATAGAAAACTACAGGTGCTCCTTAACTAAAGACAAGACTTAGAATACCTATATTTCTAAACATAGTTAACAACTGTAGATGGAATTTTCTTCCAATTATTAGTGATTATTTGGACAAGTGAATCAAAACTCCTATAGAATTTGGTGTGAATGAATATCAAAACTGCATAAAATCAACTTTTGGCATGTATTTTGGTCAAACATTCCATTCAATATATTTAACTGAAAAGGGCCCAGAATATTCTTCTCCTTTAACACAAATGCAACAATAAAATACACTTTGAATTTTCTTAAAATACTCTTAAATGTTTTGGTTTAAGATACATATAGTTCATGTCGATGCATGATAAGAACCGAACACAATCAACTCCATTCAGATTTCGGCACAAACAAATTGACTGATTTCCTTCTCCACTGAAATACTTTATCGTTTCCGTATGACTTTAGACAGATCACATATTACGATTTATATGGTGTCTGTAAACCATGGTGATAAAAAATGAAACGGAAGATACAAACAAAATACTTGAAGTACAATAAAACGAAACATCGTAACTTCCGGTTGCATCTCTCACATAACCTGAAAATAATAATGGTAAAATATTATATATTTACTCATTTTCAAATAAAAAAATAGTATATTCTAGATGTATTGCTATCTCTTGTTTTCCCTTGTTTATTTAAACCATAACTGAATCCATAACTCTTGACATGCTATAATACCTGCTAAAAGAAATGATTTGAAAATAGAGCAAAAAAGAAAACTTTTGCAAAACGAATAAACCTTTATCCGATTACTATAGTTCATTTGAAACAACCTAAAATGCGTGATAGAGTGTACAAACACAGATAAACAGTTGTCCATAACAATCTCAGCGCACTTTACATTCGTGGACAAAAGCTGTCGACATTTTTGAGAATTATAGGATAGCAGAGGGGTCAAAAATATTAGGATATTATCATATCTTATTTGTGATATCTTATAATCTCGTAATTAGTCAGCAACATCTAGTTCTTGTTTTTAGAACGAAAAGGCAAGCTAGTTCATAACAGGATGGAGAAGTTTACTCATCAAAACGATTTTACCCAGGCGTTATTAAGTGTAGGCATAAAGTCATAGCATCTCGGCTATGTGTTATTTCCTCAATGTTGTGTTTTGTTGCATGTATTCTTTTTCTCTAACAGAAATGATGGTTCTTTTTGGTGCAATAGATTTCATTTTAGACCGTACCTAGTATATTATTCTTAATTATTTTGTGGATTTAAAATGTCTGTAGAAAACTTGCCTGATATAGGACCTGCTGCTGCATTCGATATGCCGATAATTGTCATAGAAATACCAAGTCCAGCTGAGTAATGTTCCTGGCCAACCAGCTTGCTAACTGGCATAATTGTAACCATACCACCAAGTCCAATACCAAATCCCCATGCCGCAATTATATTTAGTCCGTATGAAGATCCAACGAATGGAAAAGCTGCTGCTGAAATACAGCCTATTAAACTACTGATGACGGGGATTGATAAAACACTCACGTGCGGTGCTTGTTTGAAAAATCCCGTTAAAAGACGGAAAAATGTATTAACAATATTCATGTAAAGATAAATGTTCACAGCATCAGTTCTGGATATTCCTTTAGACTGGTAGTAATCAATAAAGAAAATAAGGGTAGAGGTAAAAGCAGAAATACTGATTGCAGTGGAAAAGGCATATAATACAAAAATTTTGTTTTTAATGATTTCTGTCAAGATTTTCATCAAACTTCTGTTTTTTGTTTTCTCTTTTTCCGGAGCAATATTGTCATACACATTTCTGATTTCTGATGTACTGAAAGATAACTGCTGAAGTTTATTTGGGTCGGTCACTTGTAATCTAGTTAGATTTTCTGAGTCATTAATTTGAACTGCGTCGTTATTTGTCATTTGACCTAAATTGCTATCATTAGATAGAGACTTTGATACATTATCATCGACATGAACATTATATTCCCCTGTTATATCATCTTCTAAAGTATCTCCGGAAACGTCGAAGAACTCATCTGACTGACGTTTTCTTTGCATTGTAATACTCTTTCTTCTGCAGTTCGGTGGAATTTTGAAAAGACATCCATTTACCACTAAGTTAAACATAATTCCTGCTACGATTAAAAGAGTTCCACGCCAGCCAAATTCTACAGTCAGAATCTCCAAAATTAGTGGAAATATCGAAGAACCCACACCAGAACCAAACGCTAAAAATGAAAGTGCCAGCATTTTCTGTTTTCCATTAAAGTACATCTCAACACTTGTAGATGCACTTATGTATGACAGTGAAAATCCAAATCCTGTAAAGCAAATACTGGTATATTAGATTAGTATTTGTTTTCTTTTTTCCAAGAGGATTAAGGAAATTGTATCATATTCATATTATTCTAAGGGTTTATGTTTAATACAAAAGCTATTCAGCATAAACCCGAAAGTACATATGTTAGTATTTTAGTACTCCAAATGCCCAAATTATACATGCTAGTATTTAAAAAAAAAAAAAACAAAGCAAAAAAAAAAACATTTATTTAAAAAAGAAATTCAATGGATTCTTCATGTCATAATGGTAGATTACTACTATTATTATTATTGCATAAAACTAAGGTTTATCTTCCTCTTGCAAAGCTGTCCTTATGCTGGTTTTGGTGTACTTTTGGGGGTTAGTTGGGGTTTTATGCTCTTCATCTTTCGATTTTCTTTGGATTTCCAAATACTTAAGTTCAAACACGACTGATGAGGTATACTTTTTTGAAATACGCATGTGATATATCAAAACTAACTTTCGTATCTTTTGCTAATGAATATCAATTATAATAGTGAGAAAAAGATTCAATCTAGCGCATTAATTTATTGCGCATACCGCATGTCCAGTTTTACAATCAAATATGTCAGATACTCCTCTCGCTATAATTGCTTTTCAGCGTTTGTAGTTTAATTAAATATTTTCTATATAGAAGTACATAGATATAATTTTTCTGTGTGTTAAATAAACTAATATTGTATTTGTGCATCTTATCTTGCGATTTATTTTTCATTTCATTACTGTTGATAAACATTCTTTGTTTTTTTTTTTGTCTTTAGGAAAGGAATTTTTATACTCATGTTTTTCTTGTTTTCGAATCCTTAATTATATCACTGCATTGAGTATAATGATATGTGTTTGTTTTCTCTCATTCTTTGTTAAGATTTACATCTCCTGATCTGTTTGTTTGGTTTTTTTCAATAAACAACCTGTGGTTCAATTGCTCTCGGCTTGTTATTGGTTAAAATATATTTATGAGGTAAACATTATCTGATTCACACAGTTATCTTGATTATGACGTCATGAAAAAAGTTCGTTCAGTTCGGGACAAAACCCTTCAAATTTCAGTTGATGTTTGACATACATTCATAGGACAAATTTTTAAAGAAATAAGATTGTTATTGGATCTCTGTATGATTTGTATTTTTTTGAATTCTAAAATCCTCGCCAAGCCTTGAACTTCACAATTTGAAGATTTAACCATCTCGACTGGAGTGGAGTGAAAAAATCCAATAATTAACCGATAGTAATGCAAGATATTATTTTCATATCTGATGTTTATTTATACAAACTATAGAAATGCAGTCGAATATGGAATTGAACCGAATTTTTTCTTCAAACGAATATATATTGTTACGTCCATTTGTATAAACCAGATAAATCAAGAAAGATAATTAACTCACCGGAGACAACTCCTAGAAATATAACGAGATAAGAAATACTGGTAGCAAAGTATGATGACGCAGCACCAACTGTTGCCAGAATGCCACCTAATATCCCACATTTTCTTGGCCCATATTTGGTTATAACCATACCTGATAAGAAGCCTGAAATCATAGCAGACTAATTTGCAGTCAGTTAATAGTAACTATATATGTATGTAAGTTTCAAACTAGTCCATTTATTATGTAAGTTTTAAACTGGTCAATTTCGATTAACGCCTTAATTTCTTTGTAGATTATGGTAGATGAAATACAGTTATACACGTACTTCGAGGTTCATAGAGAGGAACAGAACTCCGATTTGACATTCAGCCGGATACACTAGGACGTCACACTTCCTGTTTCTACTGATAAGTGTTACATCGCCCGCCGTGGTCAAAAATGTATTTCCAGCGTAAAATACTAAGTATGCAAAATCTGTTATGAATTAGATTTTTTTACGTAATTTCAAATTGTTTATTTTAAGTGCGTTTTGCGCACATATAATTATATACACTGTACAGAAATTATAATCCGCAAACAGTTATATTTTATTTATTCACAGATTTTCAGTTGGTAATTTAAGGTAATATGTACGCAAAAACCGGGTTAACTAGTAAAACACCAAACTTTTTTCATAACTCCGTCATGTTATCGAAGATCGTTAATTCATGCACATGTACTCGGTTGTTTTCGTCAGCAAAACCGTGTGCAAAAGAGATTTCAGCTAATAAAGGTTATCGTTAATATGTCTTTACTTTGCTTTGTACCAGCCAGTTGATGTAGATTTTTTTTGCATATACGTTATAGCTGCAAAATGATTGCCACTGTATACTGTTGCAATTCACGAAAGAAAGAAAGCGTAAACGGACAACAAACAATCGTTAACACTGTTAAGTTTGCATCGGCACATATTGGCAAAACTTCTAAAATTATAGTTAAATGCTTTACCGTTGGTGATATCTTGTGTTTTTATGCCTTTGTATAATCTAAATGTATTTTTTGACACTATAAAAAACAAAGCAAACACACCGTCAGTTTATCGGAACAATTGGTGTATCTATGTATAATATTCATAATGCAATAATACAATTATGTCACATTAACGGCTTATACATTCTAGATCACTTGGCACAACCAATGGAATTAGCTGTTTTTGCGGCAAAATGTAAACTTCCGTGATTAATTAAACCATATTTATGAAGTTTTCACGATTTTAACAAAATGTTTGGTCTTTCTAAAACAATTGTTTCTCTACATAATTTATTTCTGTTATAATTCTTGTTGGCATTTCATGAGTAAGTTTATTGATTACAGTTCATAGTTACTTTGTATTTACTTCCTCCTAAAAAAGAACACATCTGTATTTACCTTCCAAATTTCTTTACCACACAGTGAGATGAAACAAACGCAGCGTCCTTATTTGTGAATAATTCATGCGCGAAATTAACCAACATAAACAGGTCTACAAAAAGTTGCAAATACTTGTGAGTCTACCCATATTCTTATGTATATATTGTATGACATTTCCATCGACTGCTAGTTTTTCAGGCTTTTTTAAGTTGATGAAAATGACTCCAGCATTTTAAGCCTAAATCGTTTTTGCTTATGGTAACCTTTCTGAACTGTTGTCGTTCTGTGACTTATTTTGGCAATAAGGACTTCGTTTGATAGACAGTTAATTAATACAATGTATAAATGAATAAAACGATAAATAACAAATAAGTAAAAATAAATATACATAAATAAAGAAACAAGTAAAAATAAATATAAATCTAAATAAATGAATGAAAAGCCACTTATCGAGCACATATTCTGAACTGAAATACTTATCCTGAGAATTTTATACCTTATTTTACTTGATTGATAATGATTGTGCCGAAAATTTGATGTTAAGGTTTCTTTTCACGAATCAAGAATGGAC
Organism: Lithophaga antillarum; assembly: GCA_028566495.1. Lineage (NCBI taxonomy): Eukaryota > Metazoa > Mollusca > Bivalvia > Mytilida > Mytilidae > Lithophaga > Lithophaga antillarum. The sequence continues at coordinate 11,427 of JAOXYI010040205.1, read as the reverse complement.
AAGGTTTGATAGTGTTCAATATTTAGTGAAAAGGTGATGGCAACAAATATATCTCTTCAACTATTTTTTTCCATATTAACAATAGCATAATATGATACAGAATAAATCTTATAATGTTGACTACTTCGACAATCAAATTAAGACTCCATAACATCACTGCATGAAGAATGTAATAGGTCATATCGACCCAACGAAGTCGGAGTAACGACAATATATAAACTATACACATATGAACACATTACAAACTAGCTAAACGAAAAATAATAACCGAGTTCTATTGCATGTTTTGTGTGTAATTTCGTGATGTTCTGTATGTACTTCTTTGCTTACTACTTGTTTATTTGTCTGTTCTGGTGTTTTGTTGTCATATTTAGATAGGGTATTCTCGCATATTCTTCTTTGTTGCTTTTGTTTGGGCATTATAATGTACCAATACCTTTCATCAATCGAAACATTCAGTGTAATTTAAAAGTTCGAGATTTGTTTATCGAAGGAAAAATATTTACTTGTCACATATAAGTACTACTTCCTAATAAATAAACAATTATAAATTTCATCCAAATGGTGATTTTTTAAAACTACTTTGGTAATCTAAGGATAATTGAATATCTTTATTGGAGGGGATCCCGCTGGTGAGAGATGCCTTTTGAGACGGAAAGCACTGTATATCGTGCAACGTGTTCAAAGCTTATAATCCAGACACGAGAACCCATACCCGATATCTAACCTAAGTTGGCGAAATTTATCTCTGCAGTTAACACCTCTACTTTATTTCTGACACATTGGCTAGTAAAAATGGATATTGTGTCAATGTTTGCAGATGATATCATACCAAGGTCAAAATTAATGGCCAGAAGAAAAAAAAAAAAAAAAACCACTATATGGGAATAGTGATTAACATAAATTTAGTTGGTGACCTTACCCTGGATTACCTTTTCTTCATTTGTAACACACTGTCTTGTGGCAATACATTATTTTGTTAATAATTGGTGATACTATAATAAACGGTTGGAAAGATATGAAGCGAACTTGAATACATACTCAACCTCAGGCTGTGACTTTGACATTGATAAAAGAACTGAGGCATTCGACATGTAAATATTTTGATATATTATCTTTAACTTTGACATTGAATTTAATAAATTGATATGGATATAAGATCCTCTTGTAGTGGGTAACAATCATGCAAAGTATTATTAATATCCTTCAATAGGTTCAAAAGTTATTGGTCGGACAAGAGTTGCAACGGACGGACAGACAAGACGATTACTAGATAATTAGTATTATTCATAACCTTTTTTACACAAACTTAAGTATTTCATTTACATCAGGACCATTAATATACCTCCTATAAATCTTGTTCCTGTACAGACAGATTGTACCAATGCTGTCTCTGAATTAGATTTCCCATATTCACTCAACCATTCAACATACAAAACTGACATATTAAAGGGAAATCCAGTAACTAAGCAGTAGGACAAAAATCCAGCCATCAACACAAACCATTTCCTGTGGCATAGTGAGTGCGATTCTTTCGCTTGTCCTATCGTCTGTTCATCGTTAATGTCTTTCTTATTATCATCCCTGTAGGAGCAATTCCAGAAACATGAACTATTTTTCATTTCTAAAAATATTTATAGCACATAATTATTATTGGCTTTTGGTTTAAAATGTATTTTTCTCACAGTTTGTTAGAAGACAAATATTGTTACCAGCGAAAAAGGAATCGAACGCCAGCATTTATGGCTTATAATTCTTGGGTTTCGAAAGTATAAATGGTCCGTTGAAGAATTAAGAGTTGATGACTTCTATAATTACATAATAAAATTTAGATAGAATACTACAGTTAGAATAAAATATAACGAGAAAAAATCGTCCCTATACATTGGAAAATAACATAGCTAGGATGTTCCATAGACATTGTTACCCTAGTAATAGATCAAAGGGGCTAAAATTAAATAGCTTTCACCTTTTGAGTTTCAATAGTTTAAGTCATATTTCCAGGATTTACGTTCAGATAGTTCATATAAAGTGTTAATAAAATCTGATATACTTTTAATGTTACAGTGGTATGGTTCACTAGAAGTTTTATTTCACAAAAATATTTTGATATATCTAACAAAATAAAAAAAACTAAAAAGACAGCACATGGTCTTGACCCAATGACCTTGGTGAAGAACAAAGGTTAAAGATATTAATACTGCAGACATGAAAGAATATGATTTTTGAACTTTCAAATGTTTGAAAATAATGGGTATTAATGTCATTAAAAGTAATCAAAAGCTTTCGATACATTGTTGATACCTAATAAGCACATTTCATCAAAACATTGTTCCTGATACCTATAAGAAATACAATACTTAGAAAGATAGGACGTGACCTTGCCATTGTAATCTTGTCGCATTAAACAACATCAATCGTCAAGATAATTAATTGTCAATAACCTAGATCTCAACGACTGACGAACGTTTAGTATTTCGACAAACCATTGAGGAGATAGGATTTCAGTTGCAATCCTTCGACTCAATGTAGCAAAGTTTCTGCAAGTGACCTTTAAAATTCTGGAGTTTTGTTTAAAATCTTCCATGTCTTAGGTGTCGATGTGCATACCAGGTGTTAGTTTTTAGGAAGGTAACTTTGTAAGCAAACCGAAAGAGTGTCAATGAGTTATAGATAAGGTAAGATCAAACACTGTAACAAGTATCGTCCAAATAAGAGCATACTTTTTTTCTCGAAAACTGACAGACATTTTGCAGAAGCCGAAAAACATCCTCACATGTTTTCCATATCATTTGGAAGAAAAGGACTTACAATGATCTAAACAAGAACAACAGGATTTTCAACTACGATGAAAACCTAATAAAACGGATAACACATCACAACTATAAAGGTTTTTATTTTTTATAAACCTCCTTTTAAAAACTGTCTTCGGTAGTTTCAGAAATCAGATTGAGCGTAGAAAGAATATTACATAAATATATAATGTACCCCAACAAAAATTTGGAAGTACCTGTAATTTTCATTAATCTGACCATTTGAAGCGTCTTCGATTGTAAATACAGATTTCAGATCTTGCTTTTCAAATCTAGAATTATCAGGTTCCTCCGGCTTCCATTCGAATTTGGCAGTTGCAGGAATGTTAACGTCATCTATTTTGAGGGACAGGTCCATTTCTTCTGAAAACAAGTTATGTACATCGTATTTCACAAGAATTAACAGATAATTACTTTCATTACTTTTCAGTCATTTTACTTCTTCGTTTTAATTTAATATTACTTTGAATTAAAGACAGTCTCTCATTTGGAGTATATCATTATATAATGTAGGTGAAAAATTTTTAAAATATATACATTATAATAATATAATATCTGATGTTTAACATTTTATGTCAAATATTCAAGACAAATAAAAAGATCTTAAATTAAAAGCATTTGGTTACATCACGTTGTCAGTGAATCCAGATATTTCAATAAATATATATTTTTTTAAAACGCATTACCAATTTTAGGTAAAAAAAAAAGCAAAATAACAACGAGAATGAAAATTTCTGTATCATTAGAATAGGAAAGAAGAACGATCAAACCTGATAGTATTGTCTTAAAAATAAATTGTTGTCGAACTATCAGATGATATCTAAGTCCATGTAGTTCAATATTATCTGAATTAAAAGTAAATGTTCGGTAATCGGAAATCTTTAAAAATTATGAGCCATGGTTATCTAAAACATTTCAGAATATTCATTCCTTTCTGTGGCAGTATTGGAGCTAAAAAACAAACTCGACAGATGCTTGATTGAAACAGTTACTTTCTTCTCTCTTAGATTGATATTTATACGCTTATTATTTTATTAAGAACGTATGAATCTACCACTTTGGGCTTTTTCTCACATGTAAATGCAAAAGAAATAAAACAAAATGACTTAGATAGAGAAACGTGTGTTCCAAGAACACGACCATGAAAGACTTTGACATACTGAACATTGTAAAATGATCGCGGCATGAAAAGTAGACATCATTAGTACCATGATAGTTACACTACAACAATTGAATAAAACATAAATTAATGTATTTTCTGTATTGACACAAAATACAAAACAACACACTTACTACTTTGTCATTTAAAATACTAGTGAACGTAAAACTTGTAACACAAAAATCTTTATTATTTAATGCATGCTGGTTCATGTGTGTTTCTTATTGAATAATTGTGATATGCAGGCTAACATCACCCTATCGTGAACATAATCCTGATACGATTGTTATTCTTCGCGAATTCCGGATATCATTTAAAACATTTCCAGTAGTTCTTATGGCACAGGTTTTGACGGTTACAAATTATTTATTAGGCACATTTACATAACCTTGATAAGATGTCCAGCTTGGAGACAATTTCGTTTATTTACATCTTTTATTCAAAGAAAATGGTGAAAGGAACTTTCGCAAAATTGTAGGACAGTAAATTGATTTATTGTAATTAGACTAATTTCAACTCCTTTCAGCGTCTCTTTAAATTGTGAAAATATAAAATAAGCGTTGCAAGTATTTAAATAGGAAATTATCCCCAACCCTGAGGAGGGGGGGGGGGGTTATTTCACAATCCAGAATTAACATGATTAAAGTAAGAAACTAATGCTTCGTAACTGAAATTTTCTTTCAAATTGTCAAATCATGCTAATGTATGAAAAGCATAAAGAATAAAAGTGCCAGCTCTAGCAAGTACCATAAAAAGCTATTTGATAACCTAGCAATTCCAAACTATTGGCATAGGAATAAAAAAAAAGATGGGGAGCTGTGAAAAGGATTCAGTCCTGACCTGCCAAACTTCATTCTACTCGGAATGTGCATTTTTAACATTTTTGTCCGACATCAAGATCGATATTTATAAATTCAGGTCATAATTCTTTCCAGTCTCCTTGGCTAGTGCTAACTCAAAAAAAAAAAAAAGAATGAAAATTGCAGAAGAAGTGGTCTTTTAACAGATTTTCTTGTTTGAAAGTTTTCAATGACTAAGTGTAAATGAAGCTTTTATAGCAGAAACTGGTGTCATTTACAAAACCAGTGGTAAAAAGAATAGTTGCTCATTGCCACCAGCGCCAAAATTATCTGCTGCCTCGAACTTTTTTTAAATTCTGGTATTTTGATATTGGGTGCATGCTGGAAGCACTCGCTGGTATAAGTGCGGACGCTCTATGCCAAGGTGCCATTTTTATTTGATAGGCTACGTCAAAGATGGCATGTGACTGTATCAAGATGCAGCCAATTGTAAACTGAATGGAATATCAACACGAACTGAATGAGAGACATTAAAATATCCAATTTTCTTCTATAGCAGAAGAAACAGAAATAAAAGGGTATTATATATCTAAATTTACGAACTATAGTATTGGTAATTATTGATATCTCAAATACAGAAAATCAAAATTTCAAGCTAACAAAACAGATTTCATACCCCATTACAGAAATGAGAACTTTCAGTGTATTTTCTAATCACAGTATGAAAGTTTTTTTTCAGATGTCACCAAACTGGAAGTTTGAGTAATTTGAAGACAGGTTAATAAAAGTTCTTGGGTTTATTATTATTTGTCCTTGGCACCACCAGTAATGTCTGTATGAGCACAGGGTCTGTTTTAGAACCCAGCCAATCTCTGTTTTTCACATTTTTACCAACTGATAACGAATGAATGTAAATGCCATCATCAAAGTTATTTCTAACATTTTGAATGTATACTGAGTCGTTAGTTTCTTCCCTGTCATAGATATATTCCTAATTTTTATTCCACAACTTAACAAAAAACAGGGAATATCACATTGTTGTCCGAGGTTCATCCATCCGTCCGTAATAAGTCTCTAGTTTAAAGTCAGGGGATCACCAGAAGAACATATAGTTGCGACTCAGCAGGCATCATTTGGTCTAAAATATGTCAATTCAGCACTGATATGGGAATTGAATCGACGTTGACAACATCATTTCAACCAAATGTCAATACACCGCCATTTTTACGATGTCAGTATTCTCGATGTTAATCAGTGAAAGAACCACCTTTTACCAAGTCATTTTTAGGTCTATCCAAAGTTGAAATATAGGCATAAAAAAGACCTGAGATCAATGTTGAAATTATGTTGTCAATGTATTTTTGACGTTTTTACCTTGAAGTTCGTAGATTCAATTTCCCATGTCAATGTTGTATTGACGTACACTACAGCTGTCTATTTTTTCCTTTCTCATTCACTTATATGGTGGGTACAGCTGTACTGTCCAGCCTAATTCACACTACTGTTTACATCTCTGTTAATTTGTATTGAATACTTGTGTAAAAGTAGAGCATGATTTATCTCCGAAAAATGCAGTGTCCCCTGCTGAGATTCGATCCCGGGACCTCTTGCACCAAAACCAACGCTGCTCCTATAACATGGAGAAGGAGCACTCCGGTTACACTTAAAAAAGCTTCAGATAGCTGTTTTATGCAACCTCTGACCATCCCTCAGAGTGGATTGGTATAGGCATTATCCTACGACTTATGGTGGACAAAGTAGGCATACAAGTATTTGTGGATGCCACCTGTCTACCCCATGCCCACATCTACAGTGGGCTAGTGGACAAAGCAAAATTTACAGGGGTTGTAGTGTATTTATAACCAAATGATGCCTGCTGGGGAATACTTTACGCTCGCATTATAGGTCATGCCTATCTCATATTATTTTTAAGATATTTGATGAGTAAAATGGTGAGTATAAAGCATTGGAAAAGTTTTGAACATAAACGTTCTCTGACATGATACAAATGTACTTACATTTTTGCCTGTTGATACGAAAATAGAAAACAAACAACTACGGAATACTAAGCCACACCGATAAAGTAGTTATTTGATAGTATGAAAAATAAAATAAAACTAAGGTGTTCAATATACCATTTAATCTACCATTAGGTACTTATCCATCTCTGGCGATTTAAATCATTACGGAATATTGATTCTCTCTCCTCCCCTTTATCACATCCCCAGAAACAGTAACCTTAACACTTAATTTGATCCCATGGAATATGTAATTTGTACAAAGTCTTGTACAAACTTTAACATTATTAACTTATAATTATTGCGCTAAGCAGGCTATCACCAGTTGATGTGGGGCTTGCCATGCTTGAACATTTATTGAATGTACGTAAAATATGTAAAATTTGACACTATCATTAGTTATTACAATATATCTTTGTAAAAGTCAAAGTTTTCAAACAATTATGATACGCCTATTATAATATTGATGTTACTGTTGACTATTAGACCCTTATGGCTATAGCACTAGACAGCACAAGTCCTAACAGCAATGTGACCTTTAACCCAGCATCGACATCAAATTCGCAACAATCAATAAAAAAAAAACGGTTAAATGAATACAAATCTGCTCAAACATAACTTGAATGGAAATGCAAATAAAGCAAAGAATTGTAATTTAACTCTTTCGTTATAATCGGCTTCTTTTCTGCATTTCCTTGACAAATTAATTTTCTACTTCCGAAAAGAAGTAATTTCAAAAACAGATACTGTAAGACAAAATCGTTTAGTGCAAACAGATCAATACCTGTGACAGCTTCTACCCGTCAGAGAGCAAATATTACATATCATTAGCATATATTACATAACCTGTTGTTTGTAAATGAACGGCCGTAAATTCAACTATTTACGAGCTTCTAGATACGGTTAATGGCCTAGAAGATGCAAAAAGAACAGAATCTACTGTGATTAAAAATAAATATAATGAGCAACGACGAATATCAATGACGAAATATCGATCCTGAAAGAAATCATAGATTCGAGAGAATTTGAAAACAAAATCATCTTTCAAGGTTATACGTAGTCGAGAGTAGAATGCAAGAAATGTTCAAACGAACAGATAAAAGACAATACCAGTGCAAACACAAAGAAAAAAGGATTAAAAAGAACACGAATTCTCATTCAAAATCGGAAGGGAGATAATAAAACAAAGATACAAATATTCTGCTCCTTACATATCGTCCAACAAGAGGGCATACTCTCAAAGCCTGTGGTAAAACACAATCTGAGGGAGAGACAAAACCTCATCTACAGTAACTGATACGTTGAATGTTACCAAAGTAACGTGTATGGGTTATGGTGCGTCCATGTATGGTTCAATGGAAATTGGAAACGGTATACACCTCACTTGCGTACATGGATGGTTAATCGCGTATGATCAGGGGTGTATGAGGAATGAGATATGGTGTATCGTGTATTAGGAATCGTTTACCGTATATTTAATTTATAAATGGTATTCCGTAAGCTCCAATAATGCAGTACTCATGTTCTGTTAATCAGAAGCTGTTTAAACCATAAAATAGAACAAATTCACCTATAACTTAATTTGCTAAATTATGAATTTTGAGAAAGTTTATAGATATTCAAAAATAGGTGTGTTTTGATAAATAATACACGTAACAAAAATATTAAGTATACAGAGAATAATCTTTTATAATATTTCAATCTTGTCTTGCCTTATTCTAAATCAAGATTATAATTTACCTGTAGGCTTATTTGTGTGACATAAGAGGTCCTTTTGACGATTACATTTATTTAAAACATTCTGCTTGCAGAAATGTGAACTACTGCTTCAAAATTATTGAACTATTATTTTTAAATAGTGAATTTTGAGCGAGATATATAAGTTTAATGAAATATGAAGAGACAGTTTCCATATCTTTAAGTAAAAACGTCACTATTTAAATCTTAACTGCCCTGTGCATGCACGTGTCATTTTTATTTTATTTTAGTTACCAAATAAGGTCGAAATAAGGTCGCTTTTGTATGGAACAATACTTTATTTTATGCTATTTAGTTATGATACAAAGTCGTTTTTTGACGGGACACTGCTATGTTTTATGTTATTCAGTTATAAATTAAAGTCGTTTAATATGTACGGAACGACCTTTAAAGCTGAGTATTTAGTTTCTCGTCCACATAAGAAAATAAAGAATTGTATAATGATAGAAAATATTAATTATTCTTTTAGGCGTTGTAATAAATTGTCAAACTTAAAATTTACGAGGTATGATAAATTTGTGATAATAAAAACTTCTGCTGACTACAATTATTTAATGTGTATTTGCCTCCCTATGTCATGCGTTTGCTACAATACAAAAAAGAAAACATTCATCGTAAATGGTAAATGATGCACGAGGAATAGGGAATAGTGTATTGTGTATGAGGAATCGTTCACCGTAATTGATACATGATTCATTTTGCGTTTATGGCCCAACGCTAAATAGGTTATGGTGCAGTGGTATATGGTTCAATGGTAAATGGTATGAACGTTGGACGTATCAATCGATGTATGACACCGAAAACATGTCTGTATGCAAATGGAGAATGTTCTACAGCAGTCAACCACCCAACTTCAAATATAACTGTGATATCCACTAACGAAGAAACTCAACAGTACCTAATTGTACAACAACTAAATATTCACCAAGCAATAATAACACCTAAGGGACTTCTTTTATACAAAGCAGTGGTCTGAAAAATGGACGTCAAACTTTCAAAAAAGGGATACAATCAATACAATATAAATTACGATACTTAAATCGTAATTGTTCAGTGCACCTACTTTATTAGACATTACAATATAAATATTTGACTTACCTCAAATAGTGGAAAACGTAGTCCTGAATCAAAGACTAGTGGTACCGACACAAAATAGAAATATATCAGAAAAAAAAATAAGTCCGGTCAAATAAAATTAAAACATGGCTAAAGGGTGAATGAGTTACGGAAAGAAATTGTAGCGAATTGCGATGAGAAAAAAAAAATCAACAGAACACATAATTGCAGTCAGTATGGTATACCATATGATATGTTTGTAATAAAAGTATACTTTTTTTACAAAATTACGTCAAGTCAGATCTAGATGAACCAGTAGGTATCAACAGGATTCAGAGCAATATAAAACCAATGAATAATGAAAAGAATTGGACAACACGAACTCCCACACGAATCCGGTAGTAAAAACAGGTTCACCGATAGCATAGTTAGGCTTCTCCTACTCTGAGTGCAACACATGTGGTGAAATCCTATTTCTCTAAACCTACATACAAGTTACAATTAGTAAAGAGAGACGATAATGAATCTATTATACCGCAAACATTTCTGCAACCAGTTGAGACACATAATTTGCGTATGAATCAACCAATTCATGATGACAGCCATAAAAGTTTCGAAGCGATAATTCCAGTTCAGTGTTTGATAATCTTGCTTTAGTATTTCACTACTTAAGTAGGCAACAATCTATCAGAAAAAAATCCTAATAACTAGAAGAAACTGTACAATATGGTATCAACTGCGATGCATATACCCCATACCCATGGCATACAGAAATGCTGCTTATAAGGTGGAAGCTGAATTTTTGGAAAGCAATTAAAGTTATCGCTTTTATCATAAATTTGTCAACAGGATAGTTCCCCTGCGTAATTTTCCAGGAATAATTATAAGCATGGAACTGATTCATGAGTGTCTATTTTGCCCTTTATCTCGAGTTACTGGGATATATAAAATGCAAGTGGTCTCTAAAACTTGGATTACCGTATATCTGATATTTTCGCGTTCATGTAGGTTTTCCTCGCAATTTTCGTATAAAGTAAACTTCTGAAATATCAGTTAAATTTATATTCGAAAACTCAAGATCTATTTTCGAATTTCTCTCATAACTACGAATGCAGCGAAAATTACTCACATATAAAATAACCTGATATACAGTATTGCGTGACAAAACATCATCTGTACAGCAAAAGTTAAATTAAAGGACCGAGCTAGAATAGCCTCTAATGTACTTAGCTTCATATTAGCATAGGAATAATTTTGCAGGAAGAGGCACACGATTCGTGCCCATTAAATGTCGATTAGGAAGTCAAGGATTTTTACGATTTTAGTTTCAGTGTTATATATATATATATATTTTTTTTTTTGCAATTAGCGGGTTTCTGGTTTTTACACAATGTTGTTTTTTGCTTCATCTAAAACTATGCGTACGTAGCTACGTTTACTGTCTTTCTTAAAAAAAAGCTTTGACTAGCTGAAAGTCTTTGAAGTGGAGTTTCAATTTTGAATGTACAACTGTTGTATACAAGGTATTCTTAAGTTTTAATACTATCGTAAAATTTCCATGATTGATATTTTAAAAAGTTTAACAAATCTTTCAGAATTTTCAGAATCCATATTCAGTTGAAACATTTTGTAGAATAAGCTTGTCCACATATTTCTGAAGTCCTTGTTTTTACTGCTGACAGCATCGAGGTTTTGTGGATCACCTGGAAATATCAGCTTCTTCATCATTCGTATCATACGTTTATATTACTACCACTGGGTCGATACCACTGCTGGTGGACTGTCAGTCCCCGAGAGTATCATCCGCCCAGTAGCCAGTGCTT
>JAOXYI010040097.1:0-13057 GCA_028566495.1 Lithophaga antillarum | reverse complement strand
TGCATATTGATAGTATATTCAAGTTTTAAGACGGATGCCAGACTGAAGACCTAGGATAGCTTAATTGGTTAAAGCAGTGAACAGAACAGTTCTCAGATGTCGGTTCGAATCCGACTCTTAGGAAAGCTTGCACCACTCATTAAAAATGAATATACTATCAGTAATCTGTTCTTGTAAAAATGTACATGTTGTTTTATTATGCCCCCTCCCCTTTTTTCACTTTAAACGATGGGAACCCTATAGTAATTGCCTTGTCTGTCCGTCACAAAACATGTCTAGTGCATAACTTTGTAACTGTTTGAAGGATGTTTATAATACTTTGCATGATTGTTACCCAGCATCAGATGTTGTGTCATGTACAATGGCCATGTCATTATCTTTAAGGTCACAGCAAAATTTATATGTCAAAATATTTATCTTTAAACAATATTCAAGTCCACTCCATAACTTTTGAACCAATTATATTTTCATCAAATACTGACATAACATGCATTATCACTAGATGATGTGTCAAATATCAGCCACTATTCATATATGGTTTTTGGTGCCAGTTTACAACTTTTGAACAAGTTGCACACGCTTGATATTTTGTAGAATTGTTACTCACTACCAGAGGATGTGTCATGTCCAAACCTCACATCTCTCTCTTCAAGGTCAAGGTCACAGCCAGTTGTCAAATACATGTAAGGTATCAAAGTCCATTCTGTATCTTTTCAACAAGTTACCAGTATGAGATGATCATTAATCATTGATACAATATGTATTTCTACTAAACAATGGGTTATTTATACTATTTATACTTATATTACTACCACTGGGTTGATACCACTGCTGGTGGACTGTTAGTCCCGGAGGGTATCAACCGCCCAGTAGCCAGTGCTTCGGCACTGACATGATTTAAATGATACAATCTGATTATAAATTTTCAGTTTATAAATTATGAAATTTTAGTAAAACTAAGGTTACAGCTACCTCAGGCAAAGTTGACCTTAGACGGTTATAGCTGTTATGTTTAGGCCCTTTTTGGTTTGACGCTCCCAAACTTTTTATGCATTTTGCTTCCCAATATTTTTTATCTCAAGCGTACCTGATGAAGGTTATTCTAGAAACATGTGTCATGCACACCAAAATTGGTATCGTACATTTATATTACATGTATTATAATAAAGCAAAGGTCTTTTCCATGAAGGTCAAATTCATGAAGAACTGTTATGTCAATCACTATTGACACATATGGTGTCTCTCATCTGGACCATAGTTTTGTAACCAGGTATATCATCATCAAACATTGACACAATATGCATTGCTTCTAGCTGATGTGTCAGAAATGAAGTAGGGTTTTTACTGTCAACATCATGGTCAAGTATCAACCAATATTCTGATATGGATTTTTGTGTCCAGAATATAAGATGTGAACAAGTCATAGAGTATAGTTGATACTTAGCATATTTGAAACTGACCACTGGAGGGTGAGTTATATTTAATCCCAGGATTTTTGGAAAAGCTGGGATGAAATACAACTAATCCAATAGTGATCAATTACAATCTGCTGTATCCACAGCCAGAAGTCAGATGTCAAGTGTACTATATGCTGAATGCCATAAAAATACACCATGAAAAAATATGGTTTTAAAATTAATTAATAAGTTTATTCCAAATGTTATACATGAAAAATGTGGCTAATGGTACACTGTAAAAAATTACAGGTAAAATTTTTAAGTTTCATCAACCATATCTCTCGGTACCCTCAGTGAAAACCCAATTTTGTCACGTCAGGCCTTGTTGATAAATTTTAAACTTCTTATTAATAGTTCTTTTTAACATGTTAACATGTTTCAAAAGTAAAAGTTACCATAAGAAAAGAATTTTTTAGGGATTATTTTAATAATAAAGCTTACAAAATGGCCCATCTTACAAATGCTGAATGAAGTCATGCTATAGGCATGCTTGCAGCTGAAAATTCAGCAAGAGAAGTTGCTAGACTTTTCAGTTGGCATCACAGCACCATACTTCATCTTTACCAATGTTTTTTAGCAACCAATTTTAGCCAAAAATATTGGTAGTTATCGGCCCTGGTTGCGACAGCAAGATCGTCAAATCCACTCACAACATTTGCGCAACTGTTTCAAAATGGCTTGATCTACAGCCAGGGAAACATCTGGATGCCACAACCCCAGAATCAGTGCCTGAACAATAACACTCTGCCTCCATGAAAAATCGCTTCTATGCTAGATCACCCTTCCACAGTCCAGACAGCATTTGCAGTGGTCTTGGGCAACATCACACAACCTTGACCTCATACTCACCTACTTGTTCAGTTTATGTCAACCTTTCTCAGTGACCAGAAATTGTAGGGCAACCCATATTTGGTGTTATGCATTTATGGGGATGTATATGTCAGTGTAATACCTATCACGTGACCTTGACTTATTTTCATTGTCCACCGACTTTTCTTAATTTATATCATGTTTTTGTGATAAGCTCTATTACTAGAAACCACACACAGAGCAATTATAGTTGCTTCATGCAATCATCAATGCAAGTACATATCAACCTGACAAATGTTACCTGACCTTGACCTCTCATTTTCATAATCTCAGAACTTCACTTCATTTTGGCTGAATAGACAGGTGTCCATATTTGTGTTTCCACCCTTGTTGTATGTAAGCCATGAGCCCCACACATGTGTTTTCCACTTCTCCTTTATAGAGTTATTAACCTGGTTAAAAAGTACATGTAGGGGTAGCAATTTTAAAAAAAAATGTTGCTGGTAACTATATGCAGCTGAAGTCTGAAATGTCCTGTGTAACTTTTTAAATGATCAAGCTGACCTTTAAATGAAATCAGGTCCAAACATGCCAAGTAGTCTAGAGTTATGCCCCAAAACTTCTAAAAATAATGGAAATTCCAAAAAATGAGGGTAGGAAAATTTGGGATTATCTCCTCTGTAGGTACAAGTTCCAAATCTATAAAGTAAGTTGGTAAAGAGTTGAGTTATGCCAATTCAAATGAAACTTGCATAAATTTGAGATAAATAAAAATCACTTCTTGGTTATCTTACTGAGATCTTAAAATTGGTGCGTTTTGTATATAAATACATCACAATGTATCACATCATATTTATAAGGTTTGTATTGGAGTTATGTTGGCCTTGTAAATTTTAAAAACGTAGGGTTGTGACATATCACGACAACTGTAATTGTGAAGACTATTGATACATGCTAAAACTGACTGGAGTTAGGTCTTTGCAACCCAGTTATGCCCCTGGAATCATGGGGGAAAATGAAACTGGGGATTATTAGGTTCATGGGATATGTTCACAACACATTATCTGATAGTGTTTAACATTTGTCCAAAAAATGACTTCAATCTATATTTTTATTTAAAAGTTATAAACCGGACACAGACTAAACAGTAATTTTAAGAAAATTCCCACCCAATTTCCTGCCGTCTGATGGCGCTTAAAGTTAATGCAAAAATCATCTTAATTCTCAGACAGTTTAAAGATTTTAGACTGGTCATGAGTGTGGCAGATGGACATATGGATATGACAAAACAAAAACAATGTTTCCCCAACGGATGGAAGACATAAGGTCTGCTTCATGACTGCTCTAGAGTTATAACACGAATTTTTTTTTTAATTCAAAACAGAAGGAGGTCACAAAAATATATCTTTTTCAAGCATATCATACTTGTGAACACTGTGGATACATGCCAAAATTTAAAAGATTTATAGATGCGTCCTAGTTTTAATGCTTGAGAATCTAAAAAAGAGATTACTGAAATGAGGGTCACAAACAAATTATTTTACCAAATCATATTACCTGTAATTTTGAATACATCTGTAAATTTGAAGAAGCAGGAAATGCTAAGCTATCCAAAGTAATTAATTCCACTCTCAGTTTCTGTGGGAGTTAATGTTATTCTTTCTTTTTTGTTTTTAGTTTTCACTGTTGTCTTTACCGCTGTTCTTGTTGTTGTCAGATTGTATAGACGTATGGCTTTTGAGTGTACCAGTTGTAATCTTCTGTATGTATTTGGTCTTGCTGCATCTTACTGTAATGAACTTTTATGCTGCACTTATGTAGGTAGTAAAATATTTGATGATGATAATGATGATGATTATGATGATCAAAACTTATTGGGATCAATCCCAGCATATACCTGAATTAAAAATTAAACTGGATTATGAATCTGTGGATCTTAATATTTTGTGCTGTCTTTGATTGTTTCCAGAGACATATGCATGTATATCTCTGTTGTTTTTCTATGATGTTAGCCCAAAGGCTTACTAATCCGAAGGTTCACTAGTTCGAAATTCGGACTAGCGAATATTGAATGTTTGTCCGAAGTATCATAAGTACGAATTTAGGACTGGTGAACCATCGGACTCTCAAGCTTTCGTCTGAATATGTGGATGTTAGAACAAGCCTCAGTGCACTCGTAGATATGTGGTTTCGTATGTGCTTGTTAGAGTAAGCCTCAGTGCACTTGTATAGATTAAGGGTTTCGACGGATGCTCTTGCACGCACCATAGTTTTCACACCCCCATAAGTAATGGTATTATGTGACACTGTTGGCCGTCTGTGTGGCTTTTCGTTGTCCGTCTTTCGTCCGCTCGTTCGTAACCGTCAGTTAGCTTTTGATGTGTAAAACAGTTCCTTAAAATTGCTGTTGTTATATGCGACAAAACACAGATTAACTTTGATTTGGAAGTTCGAGCTATTTTGAGTTCGTAAATTATGGTCCTTGAATTAGTGAATATTCTGTAAATTCTTTGGTTTCTGTTAATTTTGTCTTTTTACTACCAATTCATTTCAGACTGTTAGTATTGAGATAAAAAGGCAGAGTTTTACTTGTTGACCCAAGGTTTTTAAGTTATAGTGTTATACCCCTTGCATCAATGAAATTGTTAGTATTTGAGGCTTTCCCTTTTGTTACCTACAAGTGGTCTATTTTATACTTGGTAAATTGTAGCTATCAAGATGCGTTGTCGTATAGTAATCACCCTGCCTGTCTTGTCCGTCCGTCAGCAGTTTCGTTTTTCGCACTTGTTGTTATGGGTAAAGATATTGAGGTGATTTTTGGATGTAGCCATGTTACGGGTAGTTACAGATCAAGTTTGAGTTTCATTCCGGTTAACCGACTTTTAAAGAAATTACGACCCTTGGACTTAGAAACTTTCATGGAATTAACAGTTTTCCGGACTTTTTTCTTATGTGTAAAAATATTGAGCTGTTCTTTTTTTTTTTTTTTTTTTTTTGGTAATTAGTCATGTTATGGGTAGTTACAAAGTTTGAGTTTCGTTCGAATTGACCGACTTTTACGGAATTACGGCCCTTGGACTTAAAAAAATTTATGGAATTAACAGTTTTCCGGTTTTTTGGGGTTTTTTTTATGTTTTTTTGTTTTTTGGGTTTTTTTCTTATGGGTAAAGATATTGAGCTGCTTTTTGTGTGTAGTCATGTTATTGGAAGTTACAGATCAAGTTTGAGTTTTTTCCAGTTGACCGACTTTTACAAGAATTACGACCCTTGGCCTTAAAACAATTTCATGGAATCAACAGTTCCCCGATTTTTTTTTTTTTTTTCTTATTGGTAAAAATACTGAGCTATTTTTGGTATGTAGTCATGTTATTGGAGTTACAAATCAAGTTTGAGTTTCGTTACAGAACTGTTTGGTGGGATATCGTATAATGATCTATAACGATTCCATTACAATTTTTAAAACTAATTTTTTTGTACAGTGTAGTGATTGAACCTATAACCGAGAATTTGCCACATCAGAAGAGTGGATTTAAAGGTGCATTACGGTTTGAATTTCTGTGTTCCATGTACGAGATACACGAAATTACAAAATTCGTGTGTCTTTATTAATGTCTATACATGTTTCGTATCATTCTTAGACCCCAGTGGGAAGAGTGTACACCAAAAATTGTGCATATTTTAATTCAAAAATACCAAAAATTTAGTTGAAATATCGAAAAATACCTATCACAAGTCAGAACCTTAAGATCCGATACAAGTACCATACAGAATACTATACATTTTCGTGACCTCTAAATTTGCTTCCACTTTATAACCTCCCCGCCCCCCATCCGCCCAGCACACCCACCCCCCTTAAAAAAAGGAAAGATCAGACACCCAAGTACCAAATGGAATGTAAACGTCAATGCTCACGACGGATTCATCTCTTTTTAGACGTTTCGGCCCCGACCCAGTTCGGTCCCAAGTCTACACGATCTCTAACCAGTTTGGCCTTGACCGATTCGGTTATATAACTAAATCCACTATATATATTTTGTTGTAAAAATTAATGTTTTTTTATAATCTTCTATTGCTTTATTTTTACTTCTAAGATGGTGCAGTAGAAGAGAAAATTACCGAAGTTGAAAAAATCATATATCTACAGGACAAAACAAAACCATTACAAAGGATCAAACACAAACATAAATGTGGAATGATAAACAGACACAACACTGAAAAGTAAAGCTAGGACAATATGAACGCCCATAAAAACCGAGAGTGACATCAGGTGCTTCGGAAGGGGAAGCATGTTCTTCTCCACATGTGGCACCCGTCGTTTTGCCCAGTCTATTAAAGCCAGTAACAAGGCGCAATTTCTCGTGATATACCACATAATTGGTCCTTCCTGGTATCTTTTAAGAAGACATCATGAATGATATATTTTTTCAGAATGACTGAGATTGAGATTCATGTTTGCACTCTTTGCAAAGAGCGGATATTCAAGATTTTTCCAAAATTTGAATATATTATTTCAACATTTTTCTCAATATGCATAACTTTGCAAAATAAATCTTTTGTTGCGTAAAGAGAACACGACTAAAATTTATTAAAATTTTAAGAATAACTGTTAAAATACAGGTAATTTTAACAAAATGTAATCTTTTACAATGTTTCGAATCTTGTTTTTATAACATGGGAGTATTCCCAGTTATAACAGAAGTATTTATATTATCAATCGTTGTAAATGAGTACATGTGAATCTAAAATAGATTAAATGCGAACTTTCCAAAATTTCACTGGCTGCATTTATTATTTTCGAATTATCAGTGCTAACAGTAACAAAATATAATTTTGAAACGTTCTGTGTCTTTCCTTTCAGCTTTTTACTGTGATATTTCTAATCATTTGATCGTCGGTGAAGTAGTAGATCAATCCAAGAAAATACAAGATACTGAAATAGACGTCAATGATTTTTTTGTTCGCAGCATAGATATAGCTGGAGGAAATTGTTATTTGCAAACTTATTTTCACTTTACGTAAATTGTGGGTGAACTGGTCATATGACTGTAACTTGAAAAGAACACGAATATTAGAACGGCATTGCTTTCGTTAATTAAGAGTTTTACTCTATAAACATTCTTTAATATAAAGAGGCCGAAACGGTTTACATTTTACGGTCGAAATCTAGAAAGGACCGTGTTGACTAAGGCCGAAACTACTTGTTACCGTTTCCTTCGATCCCACCGCTCAGCCGAGGCTAGTTTTACCAATTCCCGTCCTGATTCTAAATACGATCATCGCAGCTTGGTCATATCTAAATATGGGACGTTTCGATCAGCGGACAACTCCAACCGTAGCTAAGGATAACCCAGACCATGCGTTAAGGCAACTCGGATCGTCCTTACCAGGTATTTCGTCCAGGCGGGTAGTCTTAAGTATTTGTGAAAAGAAGGCTTGTATTGTTTTTGTAGCGTGCAATATTGCGATGTTTGGGTATGAAAAGTTGGATGGGTACATTTTTTATTTTTGTGGGGTTATGTAAAAAAAAAAAAAAAAAAAAAAAATAGTATTTTGCATTTTTTTGCGGGGTTTATCTTTCAATAGGTGTTTAGGGGTATTCAGCGAGAGTTTGATATTTTTGGCAGTTAAAAGACTATTTTGGAACAACTCGACGAAAGACATTCCATTTGAACCCCATCCATCGACGGAATAAGCGTAGAGATGCAGTATGGCGGGGGGATTCAGATGGGAGTCTTGCCCAACTGGAACCATAGTTAGCCCGTCAGATCGTGACTGGCAACTTGAATATGTTTCATTCTCAAAATCTGATTAGATTTCACCCTCTGACTATCTATATAGCAAAAAAAAAAAGAAAAGAAAAAAATCTGTAAATTATACCTCCTAAGATTAATGGTCCAACTTGTCTTTTATTACGGTTCGAGATGCCCTTTATCTAGATATCCCAGACGCATACAAAATATGCGGTCCGCATTTAGTCTCCTTAATGTCTCTTGTCGACTCTAACGGACTCTTATCTCTGTTTAGTATGACCTCATCAGGTGATACTAATACATTGTATGTTTGTTGTATTCGCCGCGATTTCAGTCCTCACTTCCTTCATGTTCTGTAGTTTGAACAGACGATAGTAGACTTTTTCCTGTTTTGATTGGCTAAGCGCATTAAATATCAAGTGTAGGACGAACAAACACCTCCCGATAACTAATGTAGACCGTCAAACATTTCTCAGCTACTTTGGCATATCTTTCTCAATTGTTGATCTTTTGGGTATTTTTAAATTACACGAAAAGTGACAGATGAAGCAGTAATGCAAATATCAAGAAATGATGAATGCAGACCATAGTTAAGTCTAACATTAGCAGATACTAAAACCTGATGAGTATTTTTTTTTAAATAAAACAGAAGAAGAAAAAGAAAAGAAAAAATGAAAGAAAAAAATGATTTATTAAAGAAAAAATAAAACAACAAATCAACAAAAAAAAAAAGGAAAGCAAACAAACAAATAAAAACAAAACAAAAGTTTGTATGGATTTTAACACCACTTTCAGCAATGTTTCCAGCTATATCGCAGCAACAAGGTTATTGTTTCAGAAAGCGGAATGTCCCTCAAGAAACCCACCAACCTGTGGCAAATAGTTTTAAAGGTTTATTGTGTGCGTTTCTTTCTTTTTTTTTGTTCTCTTCTTTTCTTTTTGCTAAAAATGTTTACCCAGTGTTCACTGTTCACTCCTCTCCGTGTGAGCGTCTGAGAAGTGCTTATTTCTGTTGTTTTGATTTTTTCCTCTTCACTCGTGTGCAAATGTTTTCTGTGCTTGTGTGCGAACTTTTGTGTATTGGTCCATTTCATTTGTGAGACTACATAGATGTATGTGTATAGTTAAGACCATCATTCCGGCAAAGGTTATTATCCCCTGGCCAACGAAGTTGCGATGGGGATATAGTAACGGGGCTGTCCGTCCGTCCGTCCGTAACATTCTTGTGGACACTAGACTAAACATCTTTTGAGGGATCTTAACTTGGTACACAGTTAGTACATAAGAAGGTTTAGAAGCCTATTGATTTTCAAGGTCATAGGTCGAAGGTCAAGGTCACAGTGGAACTTCGAAATATTTGCAGGCGAGGGGATGCTCCGCTTTGCGGTGCCCTTGCTATGTTTGTGTGTCCGTGGGTTCCTTTGTGTATATCCGTGCAGTCGTGCGCATCGTGTCGCATCGTATTTTTCTCTAGGCATTGTCGCATCTTAAGTTTTAACACAGAAATAATCTGCAAACGTACTGAGATATCCTTTTGCATACAACTTGAATGATTATATTCGTGGCGCATATTTCATGGATAATGCGATTCCTGTATAAAGGCCGCATGACCCAACTAGGGCCATACATTTTGAGTTCTGAAGACTTCTAATAATTCGATTTCATTAATGCAGATACATGTAAGCAGATATGAGAAAAAATCCACGTCTTTTCTCAGCATAACTCGTACTGACCCATTAACTGGGTTTTCATGAGCTTTTTGAGGTTCAGTGGGACCTACAAGTTACAGTTAATGAGATTTTTTTTTCTTTAACGGAAAATGACATTGTAAAGTGTGGGAAATTACAAAAGTAGGGAGGGAGATGAAAGTAAATGGAGAGGGAAATGGAGAGGAGGGGTTAAAGGGGACAGGAGAACAATTCTCCTTTTTACATCTCATAAAAATCACTGAAATATGTATTGCATCATATTTGTTGTCGTTATGATATAGATAGAGAAAAAGTCCGATCGCCTTTTTTCCTACAACATTGCCAATTAAGGTAAATGCCACTATTCTCAATACGTTTAACACCAACACAAAAGGACGTATTTAGGCTTCCTTCCCCCTACTGAGATAAAAAAGAAGTATCATTTTTGGTGCAGTAAATTGAATCTTTGAAAAATCTTTGAACTGAGCTATCAGTACCAGTCCGTCCTTTTCCACACGCTTCATTATCCCTTTTTTGTGTGCGAGTTAACAAATAAAACCCCAAAAATTAAATAATTATAAAGAAACAAAGATTTTTTTTAAATCTATGAGGAAGAGAAACTCTACATCCTTTAAATCCCATGTTTCAATTTTGCCGCTTGTTTGATTGATAAGTTTTATTTGTATTTATTGTGACTCATTTACCACTTGTCACAGAAGCGGTACATTCACACCCGCAAATTCTCCTTCTCACGCTTACTTTAGGATTAGGTTTACATGATCCTTTCCTAGAATCGGGTCCACCATTCCTGTCCCATTCTCATTTTTTTTTAAATAGTATACGCATTGCGATTTTTCCGTTATTTTATAAGTTTTTCCCAAGAACCTGTATCTTCATTGTATCGATGGCCGTAGTCTGAAAACCCCTACAAGAGGTTCCCAAGCAGTAAACGGAGGGTGTAAGGGACAGACGAAATTCGGGCTACGGCGGCCAATTTTTGTAAGTGAGAATACTGAAATAATTGTGTATGAACAACAGTAAATGTAACAATAACAGTAACGAAGGTTTACACTGGTTTCATATAAAACAGTCAGGATCAAAGGAACTTAAATGTATTTCCCAAATCCGATTCTGAATCAAGGTTTTTAATTCTTTATTTGCCTAATTAAACGTCGAAGTTTCAAGACTTTTAAAGTTGGAATATCGAAATTTTAAAGGTCAGAACTGCGAAATTTTGAATGTCCAAATTTCCGTATTTTATAAGCCAGAATTTACATATATGAAAAGTAAAATTTCAGAATTTTTCATAATCGAAATTTCAAATATATGAACTTTGAATTTTCATTTAAATCTCGAAATTCCACATTTTAACTCACCTGACCTGGTCATGTGAGCCATTGCTATCACTTGGCGTCCATCGTCGTCGCCGTCCGTCCGTTGTCCACCGTTAGCTTTTCGCACTTCAATCAACTCCTTTGAAACCACTTGGCCAATTGTAACCAAACTTTTCAGGGGTTGTCCTTTTAAGGTCCCCTTTCAGAACTGTATCCGGCAGTCTCACCCTCCATCCAATATGGTCGCTGTTACTTAAAATAGAAAAATAGGCAGATAATTACTTAAGAATCTTCTCCTCCGAAACTACAGGGGTAATTGGAACCAAACTGTGGTGAAATGGTCCTTGGGTGATGCCCGTTCAGAATTATATTCGATAACTCCGCCTGTCATCCCAGATGGCCGCTGTTACTAAAAATAGAAAAATAGGGCAAAAAATCATTTAAAATATGTAATTCCTGTTATGTTTGGTTCAACCTAGCTTCATGGTTTCAGGAAAGATTTTTATATATTTTCACATAGGATTCTATGTTAAATTATATTCTAAGATGGTAGCCATCTTGGATGGAGGTCGGGCTCAACGGACAAAATTTTGAAAAGGGTCCACCCAAGGACCATTCCTGTCATGTCTGGTTTAAACTGGCTTCATGGTTTCTGAGTAGAAGATTTTTATATATTTTCCCATAGGGTCCAATGTTAAACTATGATCCACGGTGGCGGCCATCTTGGAATTCTGATTTGCACCTAAAACACAATTTGGGTAAAGAACCTTCCAATGAATATTTATGAACATGTTTAGCTTCAGCCATCATAGTCGTTTCAAAGAAGACGATGTTCAAATGTATTTCCCACAGAGTTCAGTGTTAAATAATGTTCCAAGGTGGCCATTCCTCCCAAGTTTGGTTCCATTTGGCTTAGTGGTTTCTGAGGAGAAGACTGAAATGCGAAAAGCTAACAACAACGACGACGCCAAGTGATGGAAATAGCTTTTGTGACCCTTCGGGTCAGGTGAGCTAACAAATAGTTGAAAGTAGAACACAACTGACGAAAAAAAAGAAACTAAAAATCAAAAGCAAAAGCATGACACCACAATATACCAACACCTAACCACACCACACTACATCAACAACGCACCACACCATACTACAATACTCTACCCAACCCATCACAACATCCCAATGCCACACCAACACTAAATATGCACTATGTCAATATATATTGAAAACTTTCTGAAAGGTTGGTTGAAGTGCACTCATTTGTGCATAAGTGGTGTTTGTCTTGTGTATTATTATGAGTCAATGTAGATCCAGAAAATTCAGTTGTAAAGTAAATAAAAGGAATATGCACATCTGAACTTTGTTCTTAACATCATCTGAAAGTCGTATGGAAATTTATATAGTGGTTTTGGAAAATTTGCCAATAACAAGTATGTGTATTCGAATGTAGATACAAGTGTTACGTGTCAGGTAATCTAAATATTAAAACAAAAATTTTTGATTAAGTATAAAATAGTAGATATACATCTGCAATTTATTCTGAACAATCTCTAAAAGATTTTCGAAAATCCGTTCGACAGTTTTTTGAGAAGGATAAGAGAAGAGGTATGTTTAGTTATAGTATTTGGATTGAGACACGTGTATAGTAAGCGTCTGAAAGTCTAGAAAATTCATTTTCAAGAAAAGTAAAATAGACAGTACATATTTATAAATTGTTCTAGACGATCTTTGAAATTTTGTTGAAATATATTTACTGGTATTGGAGTAGTTACGGATAACAGGTATGTTTTGTGCTGTATTATGAAATACAGAAAATTCAATTTCAAGCAAATTAAATTAGAGGTACAATCTATCAATCGCTAAAAGTCTTTTTTCTCTTGTTTAAAAATCATAATAATATAGAGGTGCATATTGTAAGTAAGTGTTTCTTGGAAGTTTGTTGGAATCAGGAGGAGTAACAGATAAAGGAATGTGTGACGGATAACAATGGACCAAGTGATCCCTAGATGTCATCCTGTTATACA
>JAOXYI010039988.1:0-13060 GCA_028566495.1 Lithophaga antillarum | reverse complement strand
TTGGTACTAAAGAATTTCTGAAAGTTTGGTTGAAATCCACCAAGTAGTGAAGGAGGAGTTGCGGATAATAGGTGCGGACGGACACACGGACGGACGGACGGAACTAACCATCACTATACACCCCCCGCTATCGCTAGCGGGGGGTATAAAAAATCAGTTGAAGTGTTCATTTCGTATACGATTTTAACAGTGGGAAAATAAAATTTTCTCGTGCAGAACCAGTTCAGCCGGTTAAAATTTCGTGCCTCAATACGGTGTAATAAAAAAACGTCAAATTCTTTTCTCCCGAAATTCTGCCCTGGAGCGGAAAAAACACTAAATGTTAGTTATCTTCCTTTGTAGCAAGCACTGACAGATTCTAAAACTCACGCAAAACATGAATAAATTTGTATGTGGGTGTAAAAATGGTACATTATTTGCATAATGTTTTAATTTTTAACCATTTCTCCCTTAATTATTCCTATATTTGTACCATTTTCGTTATAATTATCTATTACCCTGTTTATCCTCTTGACTACCTTGTTTATTTATTTATTTATTTATTTATTTATTTTGCCACATTTCCCCCTGAGTAGTTAAGAACCCATTATTTTGGAGGGGTTCCATTTTCCCATTTTCCCAAAAACTACTCATAGTTTAACTTTAACCCCCTTTAGAGCACCCCACACAAACCCCAAATTTTTCCCCCGTCATAGCTTACTCTAAACCCCCTTTAAAGCACCTGTTCAAACTTTCCAACTAGGGATAACTAATTGGAAAAAAAGTTTGGTTTTCTAGGGATCTAAAACCCGTTTGGTCTTTCCTTTTCCAAACTCCCTCAATACGTATTTCCGTTTCCACAAAATTTATCGAATCTGAAAAAGACCTAAGGAAATGACCAGTAATATCAGGACAATATGCTTCTAAAAGCACATTGACTCCCTCATTAACATCTATCGCCTTCATAGGTAAATCATGTAGCTCCAACACAGTTTCAAGCCATTGTTGAGACCAGCCATTAAAATGCTTAATTTCACTCATCAATTCGTATGGTTTTGTTGAATCATGTTCCACAGGATTACTGATTGGAATGGCTGTGGTAGTTTGTTCAATAAAATAAGACGACCTCCCAAACAACCCTCCCAGTGAGTAATTGTATTTATTGGCGCGTGAATTGCAGTTGGCGGATCTACAAGCATATGATTCCAGGCGTTGTTAAGTTTCATGGTAAACTTAGATAAAGTGTATACATTCTTATGTTAACTCTGAAAACAATTGCCATATGCTTAACCACATATTGAGTTTTGATATCATCGTATCGTATTCAAATATAATGTTTTCTGCAGGAAAAGGATCTGAATGTCGGTTATTCCAGGTTTTTACCACGTCTGAGGTTTAACTCCTCCAAAGTCATTCCCGGTATACAGTTTTAGGAATGCGCTGGCACCCCTGTTCTGTCCTTCAAGTTTTACAGATATACCCCTCCCGAAAAAAGCCATGATTTCCTGTTAGGTGAACACTTTTCCGATCATAAATTCTCCATCGCCCAGCAAAACTATTTGACCTGATGATACAGTCATATTCATGGTGTATACAGGAAAGCCGGAAGCTGCAGCCGGCACCATGGCGCGTAAATACGTACCACCGAGAAGTATTTAGTTGTCTGCTTTATAGGTATATAACACGTCGGCTATTATAGGGAGTTGGTAAAAATACTTGTAATTCACATACTCTTTCTTTGTGACTTCTCTATGTTTGCCTATCATTCCCAAAACTGGTACAAAGACGTACCCATTTCTCCGACCTTCATTACCACTGTCCAATTTTTCCAAGTTGATACAGCAATTTGTTCAAAACTCAATTTAAACTTTGTTCTAACAGTTTCAGCAAGAAAGAACGTCAAATCCGCAACTGAGTTACTGGAGAGATGAAAATGTTTCTTCAGGATCACTTCCTTACCCGACTTTCCCGTGGGAGTGATGATTAATTTTATTGAAACAGTTTTTCTGACTTTCAGGTTTAAGTGTATTCCTAGAATATAGTCAGTTTCTTTGTTGCCTACCGCGTTCAAGGTATATGATTGATCAGTCTTGTCAAGGTCAATGTCACCATCACTGTGGTACACACAACCATCAGGAAATAAAACGTCATTATCCTCGATAACAGTTACATCCCTCCAACACTCACTGCGTTTAAACATCCCGATCAAAGAGTCATCGTGTTTTGGGTCAAATTTCTCTCTGAAGTATCTTTCCAAGAGTTTTCTTGTTTTCTTTTCATACTCTTCATCATCTTCGCAAATATATTCTTTCAGTTTTGTGTCTATTTTAGTAGGAGTAACTGCTGATTTAATCTGCGACTTTAGACGGTTTTCGGCTTATACAAGGTGGATGGGTTTGATGTAGACATTGGCCATTTCTTTCTTTGCTTCCTTTATTTGGTCTACTAACAGTTGTTTGTAGCAAAGTCACCTGTCTGTGTAACTAAGCCCTTCAGTTCCATTTTTGTAATAAAGTTAAATGTCTTTGTAACTAAACTCTTCCGTTCTGTTTGTGTAACTAGCCCACTCAGTTCTGACTTTGTGGCAAGGTCGTTTGTAGCTTCTGTTAGTTCTGTTTTCGTAGAAAGGTTGGTTATTTCTGTTTCTGTAGCAAAATCTCGTCGAAGTTCTTGTTCCATCTGGGCAACTAGTCGTTTCTGAATGTCTATTTTATCCTGTAAGGCCTTTTTATTCACTGCAGACGAATTATCAGTGAGATCGGTTTCAAGGTCCCTGATGTATTTTTTGTTTATGTTTAGGCCTTTTTGTGCTATGAGACCGAGAAAGTTGTCAGTGATCTGGTCCAGTCGAGGAACATGGTCTCGTCCTTCTTTTCCAATGCCTACAATCCTGATCCCCCCCATGTCAAGAACAGTTGTCACTGTATTGTCCCTTTCGGGCAAATCACTTCTTCTGAGATACGCCTGTATCTCTTTCTTTGTTTTCTCGACGTCACTTTTGGTTGCGTATTTACTCAAAATGACATTAAACTGATATATATCTCCCGTGTCTTGTGTTCCAGTTGATACGGTTGGGGGTTTTTGCAACGTTATTAAATATACCCATTTTTTATTTAATCATATTATTATTAAATCATCTCCAACTGTGTCAAGAATTACCTCTTCCTTGTTATGAATTAGGGCGTAAATTTTATACTCTTCAGTAGGTACAGTGTTAAGCCTGTAATCCAGTGTTAGAGAGGTAATTTACATACTTGTGGATTCACTGACATAGGATATGGCAAAGTGAATTAATCCGTAAAGGTTTTGGAAGTTGTGTAGGCTCAGTATATTTCCGATATAGTGGTCATTGTTTGAATTGGGTTTGAAATTGCAGATCTCAGAGAATATACGGTTTTTGAACTGTATGCACTTTCCGGATAATACACTCCTGAACATACCTCCAACCTTGCACTCCTCCTGAATATGGCTGAAAGATTACCCGCTGCACGTTAAACATCCATCCATCCATCCAAAAGCAGTTTACAGTTTGTCATCAAGGCCAGTACCATCACCTTGTTTTTCTACTCTAAATTTGACCAAATTTTAACCATTGTACAGGTCATTACTGAAAACTTGTAGTCGGTTTTTACATGTTGATGACCATTGATGAAACTTAATAACTTAATAGGGGTATTGAGTTGAATGTCGGGAATACTCGTATATGTCAAAAACTTTGGACTTCTAAACATGTTTTTTAGATAAAAATTTATTTTTTTCTAAAGTATTTAAAAATAACAAGAGATATTATTCAAGTTGCCAATTTACCAGTTAATACACGGTATCATGTTGATAGAGTTTCACTTTATCCTACTGAATATGTTACTTTATCTTATCAAGATAAGGCATGGACCTCCGGTCTCGCTGAAGGCAGTAAACTGAAAAAGATAGAAGTTTACATGTTTGATGAATTAAAAACTTTGGAAAACAAGTTAGGGAATTTGGCTGGTATTGTGTTTCATTATAAAGGTACAAAACTTGTTAATGACATTGAGACAAAGACATCAAAACAATTCATAAAATCCGCTCCTGTTTTAATTTAGTGACTGGATTAGTTATTGGAGTCATAAGTGCTTTTGGAACTGTAGTAGCGGAATTAAATTCTGCAAATTGTGTAAAGATTTAAAGGATACAGTCTTAATTCACACACACACACACACACACACACACACACACACACACACACACGTCGATGTGGGATCTGAATCCAGATCTTTCTGGTGAATATATTCTTGAATATTCGTTTCATGATACTATCAAGTCTCCCCTACACAATTTCCTTCCCCCCATGGAATGCCGGACAGAGAGATGGGAAATCTTTTGGCAGATTACCCGTATCATATAATACTTTATGACAAAGCCCTTGAAATCATGCACCTTAAGAATGTGTTTCCAGAGTGTTGTGAAGGGTGGCAACCTTTTCCCCTACAAAATTCGTGCTGAAAGAGTTGGATGAGGACGAGGGTGATAGTTATGGTTATGGTTTGTTTATACCTAGGGATATTAAACGTACCCCAAAAGGTCGTACTTACACTGCATATGAATATATTTAACCGGCCGGGTTATGGGTTTAGGGTGTTAAAAAACATAGGAATGGACTAGAGTAGAGGGTTTGTTTACACGGAAGTAGTTTTTAAATCGTGATTTCTATTTATACGTCTTATGTTTTTACCTTACACAAACAGAAATCAATAACAGCTGATGCGCCGTTATTGAACATGAAATAGGAAAAAAACCCTTTAGCTAATTTTGTATTTATAGGTATGATAAAGGAAAGAAAAACAGTCAAGAGGGGCGAGGAACATTATAGCAGCATTGAGTCATCTCTTTACACCTACACAGTATATATAACGAAGATTTTGGTAACGTATTTGTCATTTCTGCTATTGACTTCAGTTTAATCGGACGCTTATAACCACTCAGTTGAAACAAAAGGTCACATGTCATACTACTTTCATTCAGCCACAACGACAAGAAAATATTTTACAGGTAAGTCTTTTTATTTTTCTAAATGATTAATTAATACATGTTTTAACAAAAATAACAAAATAAATAATGTACACATGCTTTTAGTTGATAAAATTTAGAGTAATTTTTCTTTTTTTATTTTTCAGAATGGAAATGAAAAAATACAAAACAAGTTTTAAACAACTTGTATGTGGATATAAACAGATATAAATCTTAATGATCATCTAAAAAAAACAATATTCGAAAGGTTCACTGACTTATATGAAAAATCTTACCGGCCAAAGATTCATTCTATAATTAATGGCAAGAGACGAACAGAAAAGACACTAAAGGAAAAACTGGCGAATTCATTTTCCAAAGACAGACATACTGAAGGATAAGTGATATGTAAGTATGAATCTGTGGGAAAATGTATCGAAGCAATGAAAAAATGTGAATTAAAACTTAAAAATGATCAAAGGGATATTGTTTTTCATACAGCTTTACAAGGAGCAATAATCAAGCGACTTAAAGAACAAGCAGAAGTACAAAAAGTAACAATATCAACTTATGTATCAAATTTTGGGCTGATGTATTCACTTTTGTACTGTAATAAATTGATTTTATTGTATGATTTGGGGGAAACACATCCCAGTGTGTTAAAGTATAATATCAAATGTGAGAACAATTTTAAACAATGTTAAAGCAATTAGAGAAATATGTAAAGAATTTAAATGGTAAAAAGTTTTATTCTATTGATTTTGCAATATGACACAGTTTTAACCATGTTCTAAAAATAAAGTGATGACGGTATGAGCAATGTTGGGTTTTGACCATGTTCTAAAATAATTTAACATTTAACCATGTTCTAAAAATAAAGTGATCACGATGAATTATTTGTGAAGTAATCTTCTTATGCATTTCTGTGTATTATTCCCGAGTATAGCTGAGAGGTCACTCTTTTTCATTTGTTCTTTTTTCCATTAGACTTTAATATTTCTTTCATTAACAATCCGGGTTGAGTGGTCGAATCAGGATTGGATTTTGAAGTGACTATTTCAACTACAAATTCTCCAACCTTCTCACCAAGGTTTTTACTTCCAGGGTCTAAAGCTGCAGTCGCTGATTTCTTCAACGCTTCTGTTACAGTAGCAATTTTCTTTGCAGCTTCACTTGTTATTTTGCTTCCTGTTTTGCTAATCACATCAAATATTCCATTGCCAATTAATTCGGGGTCGTGGACGGGCTGTCTTGTTACTGGATCAAGCCATACATAGCCGCTTCATTTTTGTCATAAGTTTTCTTCATGTTTTAAAAAATAGAACAAAAAATAACTGTGTTTAGTCACGGTACCAGGGGTCGAAACAGAGAAAACAAACCATTTGACTTCACTGCACGGTTTGAAAGACCACAGGTTCTCGACCGAAACAAAAAATACTTGGATGGCTTTGCCCATATCGATATCATGACTTACAGTTGGTATAATATTTCTGAAGATTGCAACAATAAAACAATCAAATACAGTTTCAACCAGGGTCGCAGCTGGAAAAGTGTTATTGTCACTAACGGAAGTTACAGTTACAGCGACTTAAACACATACATCCATGAATTTCTCAAATACAACGACAATGAAGAAAGTCCAATTAACATCGCTTTTGACCCGACAAGTTTCAAAGTATTACTAGCAATAAAAGAAAATGTTCAGTTGGATCTTTCTGAGGGTAATTTTACTGATTTGATAGGCTCTGACAAAAAGGTTGTAACCGAAACAGAATATGAGTCTAAAACTCCTGACATAAACAACTCTGTTGATTCAATTTACATACACTGTGACCTACAGTGAAGACCGGTCCTAACATAACATTACGTTAACGTTAACCAGTCGAAATCTTTGGTCAAAATCTCTGCTCTAGGACGAAGAAGCAGAGATTTGAAAAATTGAAGTTAACTTAAAATGTTGTAAGACATCTTTTTTTTTAGGACAAAAATTTTTAAGAGGCTTTGCCAGAGAATACCAGGCAGGTTATTCAAAATATCGTTCAAAATGAATTTTTTTAAAAATGTTCACCTATTTTTATCCAATAATGTAGTAGCAAATGATTAAAATCTATGAGAGTGGTTATTTATGGTTATTGCTGCATTCAAACAGGTAATTTTTAATATACATATTTACTTATATTGTAACTACATTTACTATAGATAAAACATTAAAAGTACAACACATACCAAAGTATGCATTTCTTTTTTATAATGCCAAAAGTACCCCTATATAACAAAATAAATAAAATGTCTGGTATCTCTTGTCTGTTGAAAAATATTCATACTCGAATCTAGGTAAATAGTGCTCTATTTTGTACCTTTTTGGTACTTGGATGTCTCTGGATTAAGCAAGTACTCTTCAATTGGAGGTCTAATTGCTATACAAAGTTGGTGACCTTCACCAGGACAATGTAAAATAAACCACAATACTTCTGTGTTTCTGTTTTTGAAAGTCATTTTTATAGTTTATACAGATATACTATTTTATACATCATGTTTTATTTTTGATAAACCTTTACAATGACATTTTGTGCAGTGGGAAGGGCAACTTTATCAACAAGTGAATGCAGTGGCAGTTTTAATGTTTTAGAAGATCTTTCTGACTTTTCAAATGTGGAAGGCCATCTTAAAAGATATACAATATCTGCAGATATTTATTCAGAGGGGCATCTTATTGCTACGCGAGCTGGTTTTTTCAGTGATGACCCTGCAGAATGGAAATGCCTAACCGTCTGCAGCCACCATAGACACTCTTTGGGAACTGGGTGGATTCCTAAGCAGAAATCAAAATGCCACTACCCAAAGCACACAGGAAAAGGTCACCCAGAACGCAGTATTTCTTTAAAACAGGCAAAAGAGATTAGAAAACTGTATGACATTATTTTGCCCATTGGAACAGGTAAGGGACTGTTACTGTGCAAAATTTATCTGATGGGTGGGACTGGTGCAAATTTCATAACACATGTAAAGAAAATAGATATTCCATGGTATTCTGGGGTGAAAAAAAGGTGGCGTCCCATGTTGTGTTTGACAATGTTTGAAGAAAAAAAGGATATGTCCCATGGCTATGTGAACCGGCAGTCTTCGCGATAAACTTTTCAGCCTACAGGCCCTCTCCATCTTTTTGAGATCTTTTTTTTATAGATTATACTGGCTTCAAGAGAAATTCTTACAGGCCTGATGGTATTTTCACAGGCCTGGGATGTCGGTCCTGTGGGTAACTCTGAAGACTGAACTGGTATGACTGTACAAAAATTCACTAAAACTAGTCAGAATCTGAAATGACCAGTTTTTGTACTTAATGGTACTTAATATGTACTTGACCGGTATGAATTAGTCTGACTTTTACTAGATGTGTCTTGACCATAGCATTCCAGTACTGAACTAGTCTCCACTTACATGTATATAGTTTTAACCAGTTTGAATTATACATGTACTCGACTCATTCATTTGGTATCAACCTATTCTGAAGTAGTCTTACATTTTAACTGATTTTTTTCTTTTTTCTTTGTAAAACTGATAATTAATTATTTAAAAAGAAAGTTTGTTATGCAGATTTATTTAAAAATTTCTAGTTATAATCTTTCAAAAAAGAAGATTTTAGATTTTTTAGTGTTGTACAGCCAATAATGATAAAATGTAAAACAAATTGGAAATTAAGCCTGTATGAAAATGAAAATTGGTTATGTAAATGTTTATAACAAAACTAAAATTTAATCGTATAAAAAGTAAGTTTATTATATATACTGGTAGAGTTTAATAAAAATTCTACTTTTAATCCTTAAAAAATGAAAATATTTGTAGTTTTAGGGTTGTACAGCTAATACTGATAGAGTGTACAAAAAATTGGAAATTAAGCCTATATGAAAATGAAAATTAAATATGTGAATTTTTTAGTAAAACTAAAATTTAGGCATTTAAAAAGAAAGCTTATTGTATGTAATGAGTAGATTTAATAAAAATTCTACTTATAATCCTTCAAAAATGAAGATACTTGAATTGTTAGGGTTGTACAGCTAACATTGTCTAATACGGATAAAGTGTACAACAATTTGGAAATTAAGCCTGTATGAAAATGGAATTTAATATGTAAAATGTTCAGTAAAATTGAAATCTAATCATTTAAAAAGTAAATTTGTTATATGTACTGAGTAGATCTAGTAAAAATTCTACTTATACAATGTAATCCATTTGTAATCTTTCAGAATTGAAGAAATTGGAATTTTTAGTGTTGTACAGCAAATAGTGATAAAGTATAAAAAACTGGAAATTAATACATTCATGAAATGAGAAATGTTTATATTAAATGTTTAGTTTTAAAAATATGTTAAACTGATATTAATTCATTTCAAAAGTTAGTTTATTATGTATACCATTGTATACTGAGCAGACCTATTGAAATCCTTCTGAATTGAAGAAAATTGAATTTTTAGCATTGATAGTGATGTAATACCAATAAAATGCAAAAGACTTAAGTTCAGAATTAATTAAAGACAAGTTCAGTCTGAGCTGAGGCAGATTAGACAAATTTCAAAACCAAAAATAAAACATACAAGAACTCCAACAAAATGTGCAGTATCACCAGACACTCAGGAAGCATCAGCATGTCCTTATATATTATTGAAAACAGACATACTACTACTTGAAACATGCTAGAAAAAAGTTGATGTCCCATGGGTAGCAAAGTCAGAAAAACTGTGTGTCCCATAGTTTATGACATGAAGAAAAAAAAAACTTGTCCCATGTCAGTTTACACTGGTCCCACTCTGCCAGTAAATTTTGCACAGTCCCAAAGCATAATAGTCAAAAAATATAAATTATAATCTTATTACTGGTATTTATAGCAGAGACATACATGTATATACAGTGTATAGTTTTATATGTCTCTGTTAGTACTTGCTGTACAGATAAAAATAGTACCTTTATTTGAATTGATGGTACATTTGTAAGTTTATATACATGTACCTAACAAATCTGATATTAAATATTATTAACAAAATTAAGAAATACAATGTAGATGTATTTCATGCAGAAAAAGAAAGGTGTGTACTTGTAACATACTTTTCATACATTTTCAAACAACTGTGCCATGCAAATTGGCCAACAATGGTCAGGTTTAAATTTACAGAATAATATTAATAACAGATTCATATATTGCATTTTATTTTAATAAAATTTAAGATTTGAGATTTGAAATTTAATAACTGCATGGCAATTATTGATGACTCTAGTTTCTATCATACATTTGTATACAAGATAGAATTTCTGTAGAATTTGTAGAAGGCAACTGCTATTTTCATACATTCTGTATGTATATGCATGATTATATTGAAAGTGATCTCTGGGAAAAAAGCCCAAACATTTTCACCAAGATTTAAAAAAAAATAAAATGTATCATTCTGAGACTGTTTCTAAAATAGAGTCACACACACACACACATTGTATATGCTTAGATGAAACAAATACTATAAAAAATGACTATGAATCTTGGTCAGATACGTGTTTAATGTTTTTAAATTTGCATGCTGTTAAATTTCAACAGAGGACAAAGACAACTAAGAAAAAATTAGTGGCAATGCATCACTTAAATATAATATATTTTTTGTGTAGAAATCATATGAATTTCTAGTCAACCCATGAAATATACTGTACTTTTGATTATAAAAGTTCTGTATTTTATTTTAGGAATATGCCAATCATGCCGTAAAAGGCACACAGCTGCTATTCGTGATATACATGTAGATGGAGATAATGATAACAGAGGTAAGTCACATTTGAAAGTGTTAATTCTTTGGGCCCATTATTTTACAATAAAAAACCATAATCATGTTTATCTTCAGTACATGTAGTTTCTATTTGTATCTTATACATATGTTATATAATATAAATTATATGTAGAATTATAATCCTTTTTGTTTATTAATGCCTTATATATTTCTGTGTCAGTTTGGACAACATCAAACATTACCCTGCATAAATCTACATTTATGACCCATTTCCTGATTCCATCTATGTAAGTTTTCCCAAGTATCAACAGATTAAATGGCAAATTATCTCCCTTATATTTAATATGATCATTACAACAAATAATGTTAAAGATAGATTTATATTTTGAAAATTTATATATTTTTGTTTATCTGTACCTGCTTATTAGTCTTAAGCTGCTGGATACCAAGATTGGTCCTTGCTTGCAATGGTGTGTTTGATTACCTATGATGTATTGCCCAACAGGGGAAAATTGAATGTACTTTACTGCATCCTCTGCCAATAATCATATCATTCACAATATAACTGAAATACTGTATAAAGTGACATTAAAAAATACCAGAATCAGTAATATTAGGTTAATGGGATGTATATATATGTATATAAATGTCCTTGCTTGCCAAGGTGTGTTTGATTACTTATAATGTATTGCTTGTTACATGTACATGGTTTGTCTGATTGCTAATGTGCCTTCTGACAATAATCATAATCATCACAAATCAATATAACTGAAATACTGTTAAAAGTGATATTAATACACCAAAATTAGTAATGACAGAATAGTTAGTTTATATGTATTGATGCTTAAATGTTATTGTACATTTTTAAATATTGATTGAAAAAAAAACAATAACAATTTCAGAATGTTTTGAAGAATTACTTCATGAGGAACTTCCCACAGATCCGATCCATAAAGAAAGACTGTCAAAATGTGAAAATTTGAGGAATTGTAAGTGTATATAGTTATGATGGCATTTGTAATACATTTACCTTCACCAATTAAAAATAGCTGTCAGAGACAACGGATCCCACCAAATCCTGCAACTTGACATTTATGCTGCCATATGTGTTTGTCACAATAGAAATGTTGACACAGTATGAGTTTGGATACATTGTTAATGGGACCTACATTTTTACCTGTGTCGCTGGAGTCAATCACCATTCAAGTAATTGCTTACTCCATCCGTCCATCCTAAACATAATTAGGAGATAACTGTATTGAGTTTGAAACTTTCCTGGCATCAATTGGCGATTTGATGGTCACAAATGGAGTTTACTGGCTCCTCTGACATGTCGCCAGTTAAACGGCTATTTGCGACCATCAAATCGCCAATTGATGCCTGGAAAGTTTCAAATGCAATACTGTTATCTCTATTCTAATGGAACTGGAAAATTTTCACTTAAAACATTGAAATTTAAGACACTACTTCCAACTCTGACGGCATCAATCATGGAATTGATGCCATGAAATTTTCAGCATCATCCAGTCAGAATCAACATTACATACAGTGTTGCATTAGAATGGGTACATATTTTGTGTAATCTTAACTCCTACAGTTTTTGTTTCACATGATTCAAACTTTGCACAAGTATTATAGGTGACTTGAAGATGCATCTTCTATTTTCATAATTTTTGATGAATTTTTTCTCCAAATTTCTATCTGTAGAACTTTGTCATAGTGTGTGAAACCATAAGGGTACATAATTTGTGTAATCTGTAATTCCTACATTTTGTCTTCCACGGGAACTCTGTATGGTGGATATAGAAATGCCGGGCATCTGTGTGTCCATCTGCCTGTCCAAATTGTAAGCACTCCAGCAATTTTTATTTTTTATGGATTTTATACCTTTTTGAAAAATTTATACAAAGGCTTTATTATTTTATATTTGCCACCTCTGGCTGTTGGTGTCTACTGAATATAAAAAGAAATGAAAAACAATGAATGTCAACATTATCCAACCAAATACAAGAAGGTCGTGCAAACCAAGCATCGACTTCTCCACAACAAATAAAAATGGACAAACAAAAATAAATAAATAAAAATAAAAAAAGACAAAAGACAAACAACCAATGAAAATCCAGACCCCTGGCTTGGAACAGGCACATAAAATGTGGTGGGATTAAACTGATTTTATAGGGATCCCAAATCCTCTCCGCTTCATATCTGGATTTGCCAAGGTATTACACACATTAAAAACATACAATAAAAAACCTGCACAGATTCTCTTCAATTCAAGCCGCCCACATACTAATACAAAAGTGGGGAAAGGAAAAACACGTAAAAGGGGA
>JAOXYI010039881.1:0-13065 GCA_028566495.1 Lithophaga antillarum | reverse complement strand
GGATGATATGTCTACTACGGGCAGTCACTTTATTGATTTTCCAGATAAGAGTACTAGTCTAGGACAAACAGAAATATGCTTCGTCCAATCATGTTGCTCTCGACATTACAAAGCTTGAACATTTCTGACTTTGCGTTAAATATTGTTGAACCACTCATATTATCTGTATGTAACAAAATCTGTCAAGCTGTTCAAGATATTCAATAGATATATGTTTGATCTGAAATATTTATACACGACGGTTTTAAAGAAACTCACTATTCCAAATTAAATATAGGTATGGACTTGAATCATTCAACGATTTGCAGTGTCATTTAATAAATGACAAAAAGAGTTCGGTAGTACATAAAAAATGTAAGTGATTTCAATTTTAAAACATTTGACATATTTTCCTTCAATTATCTATAACAACTGATGATGTATCTTCCAGATAATATATTTGTTTCCAAATGAAACTAAATCGATAAAAGTCTTCTTTTAAATCGATTTGCGCTTCTACAGTTGGTTACATTGTACATTTATTGTACATTTTTAACTGCAATATTGAAAAGATCTGTTACATCTAAAATATAATAAATGATGAGTAATGACTAGATAAAACATGACTATTATACATTAGTGCTAAGATCATTTGGATTTGAATTGAAGTGGAATTCAGGATTAATGGTTATTGTTTTATCTTTCACATTACCGGCCAAATCTCCCGATGTTTAACTCCTATATGGGTCATTATCATGACATAGTTTCAACAAATGAAGCAGACAATTCGCTAGTTTGTTGACACTGATTACTTTGCGGATATTAAAGTGCATCGAGATGTTCAAAAAGAAAAGTATTTCCCATTGGTTATGACCTTTATCTGTAACCAATCGTTCCTGAGATCAGTTACAAACACGTGTTGATCGCTTTCAGTAAACAACGGGTGCGGCAAGAATGGTTTTAAATCGCACAAGAATTACAGAAACAGATATTAAATAACGGGACCATCACAGAGGGCCCCACCACTGTGTATATTCTGATATTGGACTTCTCACTGTGATTTTGACTTTTGAAAATAGAAATGTTGCGATTAAAAATAACACACATGCAGATGGTCAGTAACAATTATACTGGTACCAACTAGCTTACAACTTATTCAAAATCCTATATAAGAATGGTGCTTGATATTTGACCTAGATCTTGGCAGAACCGACCTCTACTTTATTTTTGACACGTTACCTGTAACAATTCAATGTTTGATGGTGATATCACATCTGGTTAAAAATTAAGGACCAGAGAAGAAATACATTAAGTGAATAGTGATTAACATATATTTTCAGTTCGAGCCATTGACCCTAACGGATAATACTCGCAACTCAACGTCTAGTTGCAAATGATTAAAAATATTCTTCAAATGATTCAAAAGTTGTACGTCGGACACGCTTTGTAACGGAAGGATATGGTGATTACTTTAGGAATCTCGCTATTTTGTGGCAGGGTACTAATGATTTTACCATGCTTTAATCTTCATTCTGATTATTTAATCCACCATTTAACTCGTAATATTCCTGTTACAACAGGCACCCGCATATACAAATCAAAAACCTGCAAACGGTTGACTATGTTAATTAAAATTAAACAGAGAAGTAAGTTTCGTACCAAACTGAAAATAAAGAAAATTATCAAATATGTACTGTTGAAATAGTCTGTGAAATACAAGTACAGATTGGGCACAGGCTGCGCTAATATAAAGTTAAATTAGACCAGTAGAAATGTTTGTTAATTAAGTTTTGCTTCTGGGTATTCTGGCAGACCTGTAGAATAGTGGTGCAACTACTGAAATACATAGAACTATCGTCACTGAAATTGTGGCTTTACGCCAGATTCTGGCGAACTCAAATTCAAAATGTTATGTCATGAATATTCACCAGTTTCTTACCAAAAATCAGTGGTATTATTCTATTACTTCGGTTTCGTCCATCAATAAAGTTGGCCGGAATCAAAATATAACTAATAAATTACTGAGAATGGCATTAAACCTGGAAAAGAAAGTAACTATGCCAAGCAGACCAGCAAGTCAACTTTGCAATGAATCAATACAAACCTAACTTTAACAATGACCTACTTTACTGATCAAACACATGGCGGAATAGCGTATTGAGTACACGATGCATAAAATTAAGAGAAAAATAAGTTTTATTTTAAAATAAAGTATCTTTTGCTTTCGTCGTCTTTCTCGAATTACAGAACGGAAATTTCTAAATTTCTTGTCCAAATACCTTCCAAACATTTTAACAGAAACCTTAAATTTTGATTGAGGTCCAAGTTTTCCTTTAATAAAGTTAAGTGGTTTAGTATACCTTTCATTAACTGTTATATCAAATATATGTACAATTCCGATTGAATTATTTGTTCGTCTTCATGAACAAATGGAATTCACAATCTAAGGATATAATCACATATTTTTATACACTTTCCATTTAAATCTCCACTAAAGTCAAAACTGTTTTATATAGAAAATTAGTAGTAACACCTTTAATTTAAAATTTAAAATTTCAAAAGTACAATTTATATTTATATTGTTCAACCCTAAAAAAGACCAAATTTTAACGTAAAGATTAATTTCTAAAGTTTTAGCTTTAGACTTCTTTTTCTAAACTTTCAAATGTAGATTATTTTGCTAAATATTCATTAAATTTGTAACAGAAAATATTCCAAAAATTAGCATTCGAGATAAAGTAAATTTCTAAAACTAATGGCAGACCGTTGTAGATGAAGATGAAACGAGATAAAATTGGTATCCTACACGTAAAATTACCGGTCACTGTCGTGATATTATCATGCATATTTTTCATTGTCGTCATTATGAACAAATCGTGTGCTTCATGCAACAGAAATAAGTGTCATTCTTTCTTTCTTGAATAATAAACAAACGATATACACTGCCTGAATGAAAAAGAAAGCCCGCCAACTTACAATGTAGAGCGACAACTAAGTGAAAAAAAAACCATGAATATTTCATTAAAAATTTACGTTTTCTTAAATTAGTCTGTGATCCGCTAATAACAATTAATACAATTGAAGAGGAAATGTCGGTAACCACCGACCAAAAGTTGGAAATGGAAAAAATATAACCTATGCTGATTTTTTGTGTATGTGTTTGGGGCCTTGGGGGAGGAACTTTTGCAAAGGGATTTTTTTCTCTGATGTGTTGTTGCCATGGAAACGCCGAAAAATGAATTCTGCAATGTAAGGTAAGAATTGCTACTGTGTATTTATCAAAATTCAGCAAAATCACGATTTTTGATATCGGTGATTTCTTTCGAGGGTTCACGCTGATTGCTTTTACCATGATATGTTGTAAGTATGAGATCTATAAATTATTTTTAGTTATTTTGTAATGACTGTTTGTTTTGTTAAATTATCCAATTGGGGCCCCAAAGGTAGTTAAAATTAAATTTTCTCCAATTTGCAAAATCCTTATTAAGGATATCTTTGAGGAAAAAAATAACAAAATGCCGCGCTACTTTCGTATAAAATTATTATGTTTTATTGTAGTCTACTACTGGAAGAAAAAAAAAGAAAACCAGTGGCAACTCAATCGGAGACCCTAAATGGGGACACTTTGAAATTTGCCTTTTTTCACAGAAAAAAACACAGAATATTTAAATGATTTTCTCTTAAGTACTAGGCAAACCGCTCTATTTCGTCAATAATATATCCACTCTTTATTTCTTTACGTTTGAAATATTTTTTGATCTATACACTCGTCCGCCATTACCATATATTGTACATAATCTTGATAAATCAATACTCTGCCGTTGATACGTTTGTATCGGATAATTGAAATTGAGAATAGTTTTTGAAATATTTTTAAATGAAGTAAGTATTAATGGATATATCTAACTGAAACCGCATTGAAGAATAAATTACAAGGTTTCCATTTTTAGTCAAGCTGCTAAGGAACTCATCGCATCTCAGTTTGTTTGTCCAATTGAAGCCTTAGTGTATTTAGTGATGACTTTAGCATTGTTGATAATAATAATAAACATAAGTAATTTTGAGCCAACAGTAAATTCAGATAGCTAGGACTTTTCTGTTTCTTTCTTTGATACAATAGCAAACCGGTAGCTAGTGACGTCACCGAAAGTTAAAAGCCACCGAACTCGTTTAATTTACTCTTAAACTCTGTGTGCATGTAGTCAATGTATCTGATCAGGTCATACTATTATCTAAAATAGATAACTTGACGACAATATCACACTTATAACAAAAATATATCGGGTATGGCGTACACCCAACCCATTTCGATGTATGTAAATGAGTCGGATAGAGCATAATTCTACATCTTTTGTGTTTTTTTTAAGATTGGAAAGGTCGATATAGAGAGGTCACTACTATTCAACTAATAGACCTTTTCCCCATTTCCTACAAGAGCATTTACAGCTTCAACCAAACCTCACTTCGCTCGGGAAATTGTTTGTGCAATTCCATAACATTTGCCAGAAATAATGTAGAATCAAGGAATAACATATGATAAGTTGTCCTACCGAAATTATCGTTAAACTTAATTAGCATCTTAAAAGAATGCCACTAATTCAAAATATGAGATATTATATTATTCCTTATGGAAATATTTCAGGATTCGTCTTGCAAATTGTTGTTCCTCGTTTGGTCTAATATATCCAGCACAATGTCGTATTGCGATTGCAGCAAGCGTTGTTCTTTCATTTCACGAACAGGAATTGTTTCTAGAAGCTTCTTTTTCATTTTATTGTGGTAAAATGAGTCTTTGTTATACCAGTTGAATCCAGAGATGCTGTTTAAGCCCATTGGCGCTCTGATACCAGGCTGAACATATACGGGTATAATACTCCACTGGTGTTCTTTATTGTATAATGCTTCATCGAGACAAGATTGACTGCATATATCCATCCAATCATTTTCTAAAAAGCTCTCAGTTAAGAACACAAATTTTAAAGTACATCTATCGAAAGCGTTTCTTAAATGACTAAACTTAAGATTCGAATTATTTTCCATTTCTGGTCCGTCATATAATGTAGCCTTTACTTTGCATCCAAAGTCAGTTTCCAGATGTTTCCGAAATTGTTCTGCTTCGTCATAATCGTCAGAACTGTAGAGAACCATAACGTCGAAGTACGATAACTTATACGTCGCTGGCAGGAAGTGATTGTAAACAAGATCCCTTTTGTCTTCAGTCTCATTTCTTTGGTATAAAACTTCGTCTTTACCTAGAGTGAAATATAAAGATTACACTGACGTGGATATCTATCCATTATCGTAATTATAGAATGCTATGGAATAAGCTTTGTAGGTAATGCCCCCTGCCGAAGGGACTTTTTGTCAATAATACTCACTGAATAATTAATGTTGTTACTAAAACAGTCTCGGTATTTTGCATTATCTGACGTGCAAGTCTCTCCCACGGCCATACTTCTGATGAGAATATAAAAACTAATATAACAATATAATTATAGCATTGATTATCATTCCAAATTATCCTACCAAATATCATTTAATAATGGTTTCTTAGAATGAATAAGCATGTTCACACGGTATTACATATCATGCATGTAGTGATTACTTTTCCTATTCATACCGTCTGTCTTGACAGAGTAAATACAACATGTTCTATTCCACCTGGCTTCATCTTCCTGACTTCCACGGTATGTTTTGTAAGCTGTATAGACGTTAGCCATGTATAATCAGATTGTGTAAACTGAGCTTAAGAAGATAAAGGGTAACAAAAAGTTACTATGATCTATTATCTTTATTATAACCAAAATTCGATGGCGGCATCTTTAATACCTGTTTCTCTTTTAATTTTACCAAATCGTAAGCGGACTTGTATCCACGTTTTGTCGTCCAAATTATATGAATATACCAATAAAAGGGCTAGCTTAGGTTAAGTTTATGTGTAAAAAAATTCTTAACCATTAATAGCAATAATATAAAAACCTACTTGTCTTCGACCTAATCTTATTAATCCTCTTTAAGATGTCCTGGTTTTCCCTTTTTTGATTTTTTATCCTCTCCATTAAAAGCAGCTTTCTTTCTATTCGCTGTAAACGTTTATATTCTTGAGTCAATTGGATAAGCGTCTTCTCCTCTTCATCAATACTGGTATTTTCTGTTGCAACACTTTGATTATCTTCAGGATTTTTTTCTATTTTTTCCGTTATTTCAGAGTTTAGGACACCGGATTTGGTATCTGTAATAAATATAACTACTATTTTGCATTTCTCGTCCCCCTCCAGAGTGTGCTAACTCCGCAGAAGACTTCTTATATCAATCTCTGGTTTAATCGGTTGAAAAACAGGTATATTAAGACTAAACCAATCAAGTGAATCCGTTTCACTTTTTTCGAATTTTCTTCTTTGTAGAATAGAAGTTTACTAATTACATAAATGTGTAATATCAAGTGAATATAATATACTGTTGTTAATTAGTTATGAATAGCGAGAAAATCTTTTTTTTTACAGATTATCTATTTGAGGTTACAACATGATAACTAATTAGTGATTGGTCAGTCAATAAACGTTAATTAACATGTTCATACCCATTTCGTGGCCGATTAATCCAGAGGCTGGTATGGAGCAACCAGCGAAGT
This sequence comes from Lithophaga antillarum, assembly GCA_028566495.1. Classification (NCBI taxonomy): domain Eukaryota; kingdom Metazoa; phylum Mollusca; class Bivalvia; order Mytilida; family Mytilidae; genus Lithophaga; species Lithophaga antillarum. Next base: position 6,455 of record JAOXYI010039881.1, on the reverse strand, counting down.
TAGCAAACTCGGAAAAATTATAATGTTATCATTCATCTTTTCTTTAGATATAATCATCTTCCGTGGTTGGTATGATATTATATCTCTACTATACAGGAACGGTATGAATTTATAAAATTTTAAAAGTATTTGACTTTGATTTCTCCCTGTTGAATACAAGATCAGAATATAAACTAGAGGCTCGCCTGAGTGAGCTTGTAACGCTTACCTGGTTTCCTAGTCGCTTCAGGTTGTATTTAATTTGACTCAATGGTTCTAGAAAAAGTTCTCAACATTTTGTGTTTTTACTAATGACTGCCATCTTGGATATCAGGTGGGGTCGATGAACACAATTCTGAAAGGAGACCACCCAATGACAATTCCGTCAAAGTTTTATCCAGTTTAGTAGAGTAGGTTCGAAACAGTTGAATTTTAAGAGCATTTTTAGTCAAAATATGCTAAATTTGAATATTCGGCAAAAATTGGCAAAACGGAAAATTTTTCATAAAAGTCCATTATACATGTTTAACAATACTTTACCATGCATCTTTAGTTCAAATTTGATCTCCTTCTGTGGACAAACAACGCCGTATTGGCTATTTACAATATTTTCTATTTTTAGTAACGGCAGTCATTTTGGATGTCTGGCTGGGTCATCTAAACAATTCTCTAAAGGGACCACCCAAGGATCATTCCACCAAAGTTTGGTTCAGTTTGGCAGAGTAGTTACAGAGGCATTCATTTTTAAGTGAATATTTGTCCTATTATGTCTAATTTGCATATTCAGCAAAAATCGGCAAAATGAAACTTTTTAGATAAACCTGGAATACATGTTTATCAAAACTTTACCATGCACCTATGGTTAAAATCGAGCTCATTCTCTGGACAAACAAAGCCGTATTGGCTATTTATAATATTTTCTATTTTTAGTAAAAACAGCTATCTTGTATTCTGGTCTGGGTCATGGATACAATTTTGAAGGGCATAGCTATGGACCATTCTACCAAACTTTGGTTCAGTTTGGCTGAGTAGTTTCAGAGGAGTACATTTGTAAGTGAATTTTTGTCAAATGATGCCTAATTTGCGTATTCGGTAAATATCAGCAAAATCAAAATTTTGGGGAAAAACCTATAATATATGTTTAACAACTCTTTATCATGCACCTACAATTCAAATTTGAGCTCATTCTTTGGAAAAACGAAGTGGTGTTTGTTATTTGTAATATTTTCTACTCTTGGTAACAGCACCCATGTTGGATGGCCAGCGGAGTCACCGGATATAATTCTCAAGGAAACCACCCAAGAACCATTCCACCAAAGTTTGGCTCCCATTGGCCAAGTAATTTACAGAAGAAGATTTTTAAGTAATATTTGCCTATTCTTTCTATTTTTAATTAACAGCGGCCATCTTTGAGGACAGGTGGAGTCATCGGATATAATTCTAAGAGGGGACCACGCAAGGACCATTCCACCAATTCCACCACATTGTAGTTCCAATTTGCCAAGTAGTTTCAGAAGAGAAGACTTTTAAATGATTTTTTGGCTTATTTTTCTATTTTTAGTAACAATGATGGGTGGAGTCATCGGATATAATTCTGAAAGAGATCCACCCAAAGGAGTAGACTGTTAAATGATTTTTGCCTATTTTTCTATTTTTAGCAGCAGTGGCAATCTTGGATGGAGTATGGTGCTGTCGGATATAATTCTGAAAGGGGACTTTCCAAGGACCATCCCTGTAAAGTTTGGTTCCAACTGCCCCGGTGATTTCAGAGAAGAATATTGAAATGTTAAAAGCCAACGATGGTCGACGATGGACGCCAAGTGATGGCAATATCTCACCTGGCTTTAGACAGGTGATCTAAAAAAAACGCATCATTAATTACTAAGATCCTGCAAAGAATTCCAAATGTTTAAGGTCTCCTCTTTAAAAAGACGGAAAAGGTGCTTTTTAAAATGATTTGCAAATCACGACTGAGCATTAAATAGGTCCGACATTCATACAAGTTATTAAACAATAAAAATACCGAGGAGTTAATTGACGGATGTAATAACGTAAAAAAAAATTATGGTTTCCAGGAAAAGTTTTCATCCGAACATACTATAGAAAACTATACTACTGTTAGATATTATAAAATGATCTACTTATCTTTAAAGTTGGGGTATATTTTTACAAAGCAAACAGTGTTTTTTTATAATTTTTGTTTTAAATCGATTTGTTTCAGGAATCATTTTTCCTGGTAAGCACTCGACAAAAAATAACTCAAACGGTACAGATAGCTTATCACCTCAAGCACGCTTACTTAAAACCAATCTTCGCTACAATAAGTTGCTGACAGTTATTGTTACCTTGCCACATTTAGTACAACCGCTTTCACTACTGCTTCATGATGGTATTAGTCTCGTGTAGTTCAGATGTTTACTGCCTATCAGTATTCTGCTTTTTGTTTTAAAAATCAAAATAAGATATAAAATGGTATTTGTCACTCGACGAAACATTCAAAATTATAATAATGTCACTTGTTTGCGAAATTAATTCCATGAAAATGATCCATGATAATTGTTCTACAGTTGAACATGCCATAACCAAATTATCGGTTTGTTTTGATCAGGAATATATTTTATTTAGTTCATGGAGTTGATGTAATAAAAATAGAGCTGTTTGGAAGTACAGTTTGAGGTAAAGAAAGATATAATACCATCTCCTTCATCCAAGGAGCCAGAAATTACTGTAGTTGAAGGCAGCGGTTTTCTTTCGTGATTTGACTGCTTTTCATTGGTGGGTTCTTTTGTTGCATATGTGTAATATCCTGACGATTTAGAAAACTTTTCTCCTTCCCTGAAAATACAATGATAGAATGTAATAATGTATTGCGATCCTCAGTGAGAAAGAGATCGTTTATGCCAATAAATCTCTGCATGTGTTCAATAGCACTGATCCAGATCCAGCTATCGTCCTTTTCATACATCTTTTCTGTTTGTGTAATTGTTGTCTTTTAAGTCAGTAAATCAACTTTTTTCATTCAAATTATTAAAACCATTTAAAATGTGATATGCGAAAGGTAAGGAAATAGAAATGTTATCGATACAAAATACTGAATGTCTTACCCTTGAATCCAAATTGCTGTATATTCCTCTTTTATGTTGGTGTCACTGCGATAGCTATCCAAACCGAGCATCTTACTGCTGGTATCAGTTTTTCCCTCACTATTGTTTGCTGTTTCCTCATCATGATATTTATCTTTCAGATTTGTACAAGAAAGACTCTTTTGATCAGAAGCTAATGAATCATCCCTTATCGATAGAATACTCCATGTTTCAGTAAATTTTGTTACACATAAAGGGCCATCATTTGAATCGTTCCGACTAGCTATCAAAGACGGCACAGCATCCGAAACATCTTCCCTGAAGCTTTCGTTGTCAATGTCTTTATCTGGGCAGTCTTGAAAAGCAAATACTTCTACTTCTGAATTTTTTAATTTCTGTAACAGACTCTGCAAAAATTAATTTGACTGGCTCTGTTCCACAAATAGATTCTGTCGTATCTTTCAAGTTGCTTATTTTGTTGTTGTTTTCCTTTTTCACTTCTGTATTAAGCAGTATTTTACTTCTTTCCATAAACAAAGCATTGCTTCCTGAGTTAAAAGAATGGCGTTTAGTGATAATCCGTACTTTAGATATAGATATATTTTCTTTGTGACTTTCGTCTCGACATTCATTAAAAGATGCTGAACCCTGATCATAATTAACATTCTCTTGGTCAGTCGAATGAAGAGAAATGTTTTCTGACTGACTGATTGTATCTTGAGCTAGTCTGTTGTCTTTACCTGGCTGAGTTCTTTTGCGTTTAAATTTTGTTCTATCACATTTCCAAAATCTATCACAAGGAATTTTAGAGGCAGGAATGTCTTGTACAATATTCTCTACATAATGTTCCCAACTGTTTTTAAAATCAGTTAATGACTTTGTTTTAATCACTTTCAGATCGTAAAGGCCTTCGTACTTTTTACCAGAAATAGTATCCGCGTTTACACGTCCAGAGTCCTTTTTGATATTGTTTAAACATGTTGAAGTTTGTCTCACGGTATTTCGCAACGAATCCCTGTGATGATGAATATTCGATATTGCATTTCCAGCGATTTGTGTTTCTACACACTTTATTAAATTGTCAGATGTATGTGTAAGTACTTGAACATCTGACTGGATCTTTTTGATTCGTTCAGTTTTCTTATTGACTGCTTTCTCTTCTTTATCCAAAGATGTTTCAAGTCCTGAAAAGATGTATTTTTTATCAAGTATTATTATGTTGACTGCCTACATTTGTGAATATGTAGTTTAATACCACATTGTACCGTATTATATCTTTATTAAAGGCCTTTATGCATACATTTAGAGTAGAATTGTTTAACTATTTTTGTTCCGCATAACATTTGTATTAAACATGGTCATAATATTTGCTTATGAGAGAACATTGCACTTATTTCTTCTGAACGAAATGTTTAATTTCCACCACTGCAGTTTAGATGAAAATTATGCTTACTTCGTTTGAAATTAATATCAAATGTATGATGAACTTTTCTGCAGGTAGATCCATGTATGAAACGTCAGTTCCATTTTTCAATTAAACAGAAAATGAATAAAACGACGTGATTTTCGTTTTCGAACCAAACGGTACCAGAAAAATGAATTTAAATTTCCATTTTCCTATCAGCAGAATTGGGAACATCGAATTTCGTTTTTCCATTTTCCGAACTCTGGTTCATACACGGACCCAGGTATGTATTATCCTACTGGAACGCTTAAAAAATTTATTAAAATTCAGTTAGTCGATTATTTATGCTCTAAGTATATCCTAATATGAACTTTTGTGAACAGTATGTGGTATTCGATAAATTAACATTGACAGAAAATGTAACAGCAGTCAGATGATCGCGTGTCGACAATGTAGATCGCTTTGACTTGACTGCAGTTGATTAATTCTCACGATTTTACATGTAAAAACAGTATATAAATTTATCTACGTTAAATTTGAGGTGTTGTGCATACACTTGTCCTTTGTTTTTAGCTTAATTATGCTGATATTAATTTCTTTCAATTTATAACATTTATGCATTGACGTTTATTTGACTTACTTTTCAATGTTTCAAGTAGTTCTTGTTGATGTTTCCTGAAATATGAAAATTCTATACTTGTAACTGCTAAGATGATAATATTTTTGTTCAAAAAAGGAACTGCTTTATATAGACCTAATAGTAAAAAAGATAGCTGTTGCCAAACAACATACATTGACATTTATCTATGAAATCATGATCCCTCGACAATATCAAAATATTTCCATAAAGCAATGCATTTTTTCTCCAAAATAAAGTTATTAATCGATCCTACCATTAGGGGCGTCGCGACAAATGCCATGCATGAGGAAGGATATAAAATGCGTTTTAATTTTCTACTACGTAGGTCGTGTAGTGCTTTCCACCTATGGTTATCAACCTCTCGCTGGATCTATTAACCTCTCATACAGTTAGGGGTTATCAACTGGACATTCAAATAAATCGGCAGAATAACCTGATTATTTTTAATTGGTCGCTGTAGGAAAAGTATAATAATATATTTATGACTCATACTGCAGTATTTAGGTAGCCCTGCCAAATCTTGTTTTCCATCGATGATGTTTTGTCGGATACAAAATAGTTACAGAGAGACAGGCAGACGGAAGAGATGACCTCTATATACCTCCCTTTCGTGGAAGGTATAAACTCATTCAAGGACAATTTAGTGTTAGTAAGGTAACTTGACAATTATTTTTATATATCAGATGTACATTCGATAATATCTTCTCAGTTGTGATAATTCTGAGATTGAAATATTTATAGGCATACAACAAAAATTAGAACAAAGCGATCTTTTGATCACAGAGAGATACCATCGCCTCTGAGTATCTTTTTAATTTTGTTTAATCTTGGCAACAATAGCTATCTTGAATTGGTAATCCAAACAAAAGCCTTAAATGCACATCTAAACATCATTAGGAATATTTCTGTAACGTTTCATATAGATACAAGTTTGGTGCATTTACAAGACACCAGTATTTTTGCATTTTAATTCTTTCGGTTTTCGTGGCAATAGCAGCCATTTTAAAAGATTTTAACCAGCTCTCTGAAAGGAAACTCTACGCCAAAGACTGGTGGAGTGAAATTAATATATCTGTGGTTTTTTGTTCTCTGATCTTCTGGTTACCATAGGAACAACAACCATTTGGAAACTTCCAACCCTCTATGCATATCTAGACATCCTAAATGACAGTCTTGTGAAGTTCATGACATTTGAAAAATTCCTAAGAAGTTTCACCTTAATATTTGTGTTTTTTCACCTCGGTTTCCTTGTCACCACAGTAACAGCAGTCACTTTGACAACTTCAAAACTTTAATACTTTCTACACAGCCTAAATAACATTTCTAACAAGTTTCATTAAGTTTGGAT
>JAOXYI010039773.1:0-13067 GCA_028566495.1 Lithophaga antillarum | reverse complement strand
AGTAGCTAAATAAACGATCTCTCTTTGCCTTTTTCCATCTCGATTTCTTGATTTAAGACAAGGAAACATGTCTATTACCACTTTCCGCATTTTCCTGTCCCGTCCGAGATAGACCAGTGGCGTAAAACAACTCCCAGTTTTTGTGATCAATGACGGTATTGAAGATGCTATCGGAGTCATTGCAGTTGGATATACCACTGATAGCATAAGGCTGATCGCATATGGAGTCCAGCATAATAAAAATGTGCCTACAAAATATGTATTATATGTATTGATACTATATACTAAATATAGATACTGTTCGGCAGAATCCGTGCTAGTAGTATGTCAGGTACAGATTACAGCATATATTGATAGCGGAAGGGCTTTTCCTGTGTAAATTTCCAGGACTTTAGGAAGCCAAAACCTGAATCCTAGCACTGACTCTAACCTGACACCAGAACCCGAACCGCTAGCCTCAAAATCCGAACTCTTAACTCTAAACCCTAAACCAAAACCTCTAATTAAAATTCTGAACACTACCCTAGAACCTTACCCTTGCCTCTATGCCTAAGCTCTAACCTCAGTTCTAATCAAAATCTCAGTGAATCTAAGACTGCATGGTTCTCAGATATCTATTTATGACGTTATCCGTTCCCTTGGCAACAACTGTCAAGGAGTTGCACATGACCAGAAGATGCGAACCCGTCTACTAAGTCTTTGTCAATTTTATTGGAAGCATTAATGCCACCGAATTGGCATTTTAGTAGTCACTAAAACCAGAAGTTAGTTTTATGCATGCGGCACCGGAAATCATGCATATTCTCTGCGAGAATATACAGTAAAGGCCTAGCGAAAAATAACAAAAGCTGGCGAGGAGCTGGAAAATTGAAAACTCATTTTGAACATTCGCTAGCAACTATTGTCAGCTCTACTTTCAAAACTGGCGACGGTTAAAAGTTTTCGCTAGCGAAAATAAGTTTAATTTGCCAGCTACAGTTTACAGCTTCCGTTGAACAATTGAAAGCTTGTCACTGAACATTCGTCATCCCAAACCTCTGATTCTTAGTTAACTCAAAAGAGAAATGGGTGTTCAAAACAGGCCGTCAATTTTACCACTCGCTAGCAACTGTAGCCTGCTATTTGAACACTCGACAGTCGAGCATTACCAGCTATTTGAAAGCTGGGCGTTAACTCTCACCAGGCCGGTACTGTATTCTTTTGGAATTTAAAAGATGGTGGCTGGTAGGTTGCTTTACATGAAAGTTACCTTTTCATTGGATAAAAATATTGCTTTTTTGACTGGCTTACATAAACTCGATCCCTCGATCTGATTTTATTGAGATAATGTAGAACTTCAATTCTTATTTCTTCTTTTTTTTATTGTTTTATTTCTTTGCCTGTTCACAAGTTACATACCCAGGCTTCCATTTTGAGATAATAAATCACACAAAATGAACAATTTACCCATACACATCTATAAAAACTATTTTTTGTTAAGAACATAAGATATCTTACATTAATCATGGGTATAATTACATTTATAACTCAATATCCAAAGGACCATAAAAAAATCTGGTACTAATTTGAATATCTCTCTGGAAATACAGAGCGTAGGTGTACGTTTGAAGCAACCGGAAAGAAAACTACATATATGATGAATACTACAGGTTGCTGAGGATAAGTGAGTGAATATTGTTAGAGCCAAGTCAGCAATACCATGACGAGATCAAACCATGTTGTACTTGACTGGCATGCTGAGATGCATTTTTATAGTATTAATAACTCTCAGTACACATGTCAAACCACTAGGATACATTATCCAGACTTCAAGTCGACCAGTCCTTGTTGCGTATATTTCTTAAGGCAAGTCATCATTTTCTTTGAAAATTAATTGTAATATTGTAAGTTTAGCCCAGTTACGTATAAGTCACATCCTCGGATAGCACCCTTTCGTATTAGTATATCAAGACATTACGAACATTAAAAGTGATGGTCTTTGTCTTTGAGACGAATCTCAGTCGTAAAGTCCATGATTAAAGAATTCTTGACTGAAAGCCATGAAACCTCCATGTTTTCTAGAATCTGAATAGGCGTAATTACAGTCGATAACAGTGGTTCGGCATCATTACCTGTAAAAACCACATCAGGACATCTGTTGGACATTTGTCTCGTTTAAGATATACATCTTACTTGATTAAAGATATAAAGATTTGTTTATTATTACGACAATTTCCGTTGATTCTGCTGCCATCATTCAAACTTTCAACCGTTAGCCTGAATTTCAGTTTAAGATTTGGGGACCCTGACCTCTAAATCAAACCCTAAATGTTTATTCTGATTACGATTAACCAAGGTTTGGTGAGGGTTAGGATGAGAGGTTAGAGGTTACTTTTTAGGCTTATATATAAGGTTTAGTAAAAAACAATATGGTGATGTTTTTACCGGAAAATCCCTCTGCACCAAAATATACGTTCAACTTTCACTTGATATACTACTCTTTCTACTGCTGGATTATCGATGGTGTCTTTAACCACTAATCTGGAGGGATTCATGAGATGAGAATATTAACTCAGTAAAAATATCAAAGGTTCGAATAGAACATTATAAAGAATAGCAAACTTTAGGAAACGCAATTTGGAAACAACTCTCCTCATAATCCTAGACTCGCGTCCAGTTGTTATATCTGTAGAACTGTTACACAGAAACCAGATCGCGTGGGATTTTTTCCTTTAGTAAAATATGTAACCATTTATGCAAGTCTGAAATTTTCATAAGTTCGGGAGTTATGTCTTTCTTCCACTCACTCAAATAGAAATTTACTCTATTATATTATCAGTTTGAACAAGAATAAATCCTGCAGCGGTATCACTTAAAAAGCAAACCAATCATGCAGATTAGAATGTATACAAAATGTAGAATAAAACAAAACAAGACAGACTAACTGGTAAACGGTTCGACTTGCACCATGTCGCATTTGAACAACTGTATACATTTTTTATTGTTTTATTATGCTATGGTGTTAGATATGCTTTGAATGCATGCACACGTACATTGCCATCTTTTATGGTATGAGTTTTGCTCATTACTGAAGAGTTCATTTTGACTGGAAGACGAAGAAGACCAATCAAATCCTTTATCTTTGTTTCATTTTTCTCTCATCGTTTACTCATTTTATTCCTTTTTGGTTTAGATGCTCTCAAACGTTTTATATATTTGGCTTCCCAATATTTTTGGTCTCGAGCGTACCTGAAGAAGGTCATTCCAGAAACACGTGTCGTGCGCACTGAAATTGGTATCGTACGTTTATATTACTACCACTGGGTCGATACCACTGCTGGTGGACTGTCAGTCCCCGAGGGTATCATCCGTCCAGTAGCCAGTGCTTCGGCACTGGCATGATTTAAATGATACAGTTTGATTGTAAATCTTTAGTTTATAAATTATGAAATTGTACTAAAACTACGGTTACAACTCGTTCAGGCAAAGTTGACCTTAGACTGTTTTGGCTGTTCTGTTTAGGTCCTTTTCGGTTTTGATGCTCCCAAACGTTTCATATATTTGGCTTCCCAATGTTTTTGGCCTCGAGCGTACCTGATGAAGATTGTTCCAGAGACACGTGTCGTGCGCACTGAAATTGGTATCATACGTTTATATTATTCAAGTAATACTGGCATCTAGCATCTTTTATTTGTCATATGACAAATACAAATAAACGATGATAAATGCCAGTATTCCTGGAATATGCTAATTCAAATGAAAGTCGGGGATAAAAACTTAACGCCTGAAATCACTCATTTTTCACAATTTTTATGGCTAAAAGCCAAACATTACCCTTTCAAACGTATATAAGATCATTTGTATGTAATTTTTATCAACAGAGTATAACACACACATAAAATATCTGTGAAGCCAATCTTTGTTGTCAGTAACTGGCCAAAAACGAAAAAAATCTGACATATGACATGTCACATATTTTAACCCGTAACACAGACCGGTCATATATAAATGCGAAAAAAATATGTGACCGTTATCCAAAATGTGACATGTTTTAGCTCTTAACACAGACTGGTCGTATATAAATGCTCAACATATGTGACTGTTACCCAGAATGTAACATGTTTTAAATCTTAACACAGACCGGTCATATAAAAATGCACAAAATATGTGACCGATACCCAAAATGGGACATATTTTAGCTCTTACATGTAACACAGACTGGTCATATATAAATGTAACTTTAGTGAGCCATTTAAGCCTGTTGATATATGCACGCACTAATACCAAAATTACCTTAATGGAGTTCCCTCTACAAGACCCTCTAAAAATATAAAATAAAATAAAAATGAATTAAAAAAAGCCCAAAGAATTAAAAAAAAAGCCTATATCACCATATGGAACAAATATTTATGTATTTATTGTTCATTTTCATAATTTTTTGGATTAGATATAAAAACGAAAAAAAGAAAGAAAAAAGGTACCAATACCATGATTTGCTTTGAAGAGTTTATAATAAGCATGATAAATAGCTAGAAAATTAGTTCTGCTAATGCGAGGTTTGAATTTAATGTTGCGTATAAATTCTACCGAGTTTTAAATTTTTTATTTACGTGGGAGATTTTAATGTCAACCGCACAAGAGGCATATATACTACACATACCGACATTTAAATCTCGATAAATTTCGATCGAGATTCAGAGTTTACATGCGAGATTTAAATCTGGCTAAATCTCGATCGGGATTTAGGGTTTCTGTACGAGATTCTCGAGAAACCTAGTATCTCGTTACAAAACTATGAATCTCGATCGGTATTTAAGGTTTAAATCTCGCTTGCATAAAATAATGAATCTCGAACGGAAACTCTAAATACCGATTGAGATTCATATAGTTTTGTAACGAGATACTAGGATTCTCGTCGACAAACCTAGTATCTCGATCGAGATTTAAATCTCGCATCAAAACTAGGAATCTCGATCGCGATCGGTATTTAGGGTTTCCGTGCGAGATACTAGGTCTCTCGCTTTTTTTTTTGTGACTTTCATCCCTGTGCTGACAAGAGACTACAAATAACGATATTTCTGTTAGATGTTTCTAAAATCCGCACCATCTTGTAAGCACGGCACAGCTAACGAGAAAGGGCGGATCCAAGACAATTTGTTAGTCATTTCTATGCAAATTTAAATGTTTTCATTAGAAAACAGGGGATCCGGTCCCTCATTATCCCCCATGGACCCGCCACTGAACTATCTTAAATCATCCTAAGACCGAATTATGTTTTGAAGTAAAACAGCTGAATCGTAGTTTTTTTATCCATTTACTTTCAGAACATTGCGATTTTCTAGACGCGTGAGGACATTGCTGATTCATGTCGAACAACATGTAGTGCCTGGCCTTACGGAGTCAAGTCATAGTCCTGGAAGTTGTGTCCATTAACGATGAAACCATAAATCACTACCGTATTCAAGAGGAATTGATGACACATAAGATAGTGAAGTAAGAAAAGTTCTGAAATTAGGAGTTCCAAAATTGACTATTGTGAAGATCGCGATTAAACGTTTTGCGCATTAGTTTTTGAAAGCTTATGTTGCTGAATTTTCTGGATTATACACTTTTGTAAAACAATGGTTTTCAAACAAAAGAAAATAAAATTATATTTATGGAATAAAAAGAACTTGCTTTTACGTACAGTTTATCAAATAAATGATTATAGAATTTATCATGAACCTACCAAACCTATTACAAATCTCCAGCTTCCGTTGACGTCCTCTATCGTAAAACGTAAAACTTCAAATAAGATGTCACAATCAAGCAATATTTCAATAATAAAATTGTATTACGTGTGAATGTAACGATTTCAAATTTAGAATAGCAAATTAAACTGGGCCCCTCAATCATATGGTTTTGCAATTTCATAGAATTTAGAATATTGATCTGCAATTAATTACAATGTCAGAGCACGTGGAATTTTTGGAAATGTCTGAATAGAAATAACATTTAAATACTTTGAAAACCTTGGAAGAGATTTATCGAATTCATTCCAGTTTGTGTTGCTTTGTCTTTGCAAGAAACACTGAAACATTTCTCCCGATTGCATAGGATTACGACAAATATAGACACTTACAAGAACTCATCCTAAAGTAATAATTTTTCCAATTAGACAACGGAAAATTCGATAAGGTCAAAGATAGACGAAGAATTGAATTGGAGATTTGTCCACCATCATGGTACCATTTTAAATCTGTTGCATACATTTTAAATCAATATGCATTAGAGTTGCACATTGGCGAAAAACGGAAATTTTCTAAAAAGTACTTCATATGTAAAGCGTCTGATTGATGTTTAGGTGTAATCTCAAAGTCAGTGGAAAAAAACAATAGGTTCTTCCCAAGTAGTGGACGGTTAAACAACAGCTTTGAATGGCCAAACAATACAAACCTTCTGACGTAAAATGCGGTTTTGCAGAAAGGTTGTTCAGAATTGACATTACGGCCTATGGGGAAATTTTTTATTTTAAGTAAATTCAGAATTTCAACTTGAAATTCAGAACAGGCAAAAAATTAGATTTTCAATGATATATAACAATATAACAGTATCTAGTCCGAGAAAAAAGATATTTTTGCTTTTCTCGCGGCAAATTTCGTTATTGCTACTTTAATTGAAACATTCTTAGTTTTTTAGTGCACGCCCGGTATGGGTAAAGATAAAATCAGACTAGAAAAACTCTCTTAAAACGTACCGCTTGCCATGCTATCCAACATGTCCAATCAATAAAAACACTGGTTATACAAATAATTCACAACAAAGCCGAACTGGGAGATAATGATTCCATCGCCGTTTGGGAAACCAGTCCTGAAAAACCTTGATGGACCGTTATTGGATTTCAGCACCTTAAAATCCAGTAATTTATTTGTCGCTTCGGCGTCTTTGATGATCATTCACTTCAATCGTAATTTTAGACTCCACAAACTACAGACTTCAACTGATACTATATCTCCAGGTTATAAAGAAGGGTCGACTTCAAAGAAAATACTTTTTTTAGCAGGAAAGCGTAGCTAATTACGGAATCATGGGGGAGACATGTGCATTTTCTTTGATCTCGTGGCCACGAGATAGCTAAGTCGTGGCCACTAGATACTATCTCATGGCAACGAGATACTAAGTCGTGGCCACGAGAATACTATCTCGGGCCACGAGATATTATCTCGTGGTCACAAGATAGCTACGTCGTGGCCACAAGATACTAAGTCGGGGCCACGAGATAATTATTCAATGGGAAAGAAGCTTTATCCTTTCAATTTCATTTGCGAAAATTGAAGAGAACTGAAATGAAATAACTATAAATATTATGCTTCTACTTATTTTTGATATAAATAAGTCAAACGAACCTAAACTTTCCCATAATAACTCAAATAGTTTAGAATCCTGCCGAGGATACCAGGCTAGGCTATTTTATAAATGGGGAAACAAGCGAGAGACACAATTTTAATTACATGTAGATTGCGGCAAGTTTTTTAACAAGTAGTTGGTATATCTATGGGAACGAATTGTGTCCCTCTATTTAACGGCTTGTTTTTATTGTTTCGCTGACGACAAATGTCGCGAAAAGCGGGACTTGGGCATATTTGGTCTGTAGAAAGATCTTAAAGGGTACATGCCAGTCTCCTATGTGCCACTTAAACTTTACTTCAGTTTTACGCTCTATTGTCTTTGTTACATTTACGCGATTAAGTCCATTTCTCACTAGCTATTGATACTAGGGGTGTCATATTTGGTCTATAAAAAAATCTTGAGGAGTAGTTGCCAGTCTGGTTTTTGTCATTTTACATTGACCTTAATTTCACACTCGATTGACTTTGTTGTATTTACGCACTCAAGACAACTTCCCGCTAGTTATTGATATTAGGGATTTCAATTTATTAGCTCTGTAGAAATATCTAGAATAGTGCATGGCAGTCTGGCATGTGTCACTTAACATTTACTTCAGTTTCACGCTCCAGTGACTGTTTAGTAATATTTTTCTGTATTTTAAATGATGAGCGACCATTTCTTGTACGAATTTGCTGCAACTAGCGAGACATCCACATTTTATATTCCTATAAAGCAGACTTCCTGTAAGGACTATTGAAGAACAATCCGAAGCAAATAGCTCGATATTTCGACAATCCTAGGTTAAGAGATTATCGTCACTTCATTTATCCTAGTGAACTTGAAATTAAAGGTACTACTGACTCCATTAATACGCATCTAAGCTTGACTTCTTTCTCGAAATTGACAGCAAGGGATAGTTAAGCACTATATTGTTAACGTCCCAGTTTTGAGTAACAATATCCCAGCTGGTCCAGTTTATGGGGTGTTCGTATTCACAGTTAATGCAATATCCCAGAGCAAATACTCACTATAATGGCGTCCTTGATACAAATCAACTGTTGAGCACTACTTTACTCAACCAGGGTTTTCTTAAACATATACTGAAATTCTCTCTGAAAACGTTTTGTGGTCACTATAACGAACTGGTTGACCATAACAGTGTTTCCATAACTAAAATCATCACCGATTTAGTTTACTGTTTTAGCGTTCTTGCCTTACCGCCGTTACCGTCTTAGATATTTTTGGACAACATGACGCCAGCGTATAGCACTATTATGCATACCCTTCATGAACACCTGATCTCACTCTTTGTTTTTATGAAAGTTCGTGTTGTTCTAGCTTTGGTTTAAATGCTGTGAACTGTTTTCATTGCTTTTTGTTTTGTTGTTTTGATATCAATTGCACTGTTCTGGTCTTTTTCTCAAATGAAATTGAAAGGATAAAGCTTCTTTCCCATTGGATAATTATCTCGTGGCCACAAGATAAAAAAAGTGCACATGCCCCTCCATGCTTCCGTACTTAATGAATGTATCAGTCCGCTGGAATTTATCGATATGTCGTCTTTGTTCGTTGCCTGCACGCGAAAGACGAAAGATTGTTTGATGTCACTG
Organism: Lithophaga antillarum; assembly: GCA_028566495.1. Lineage (NCBI taxonomy): Eukaryota > Metazoa > Mollusca > Bivalvia > Mytilida > Mytilidae > Lithophaga > Lithophaga antillarum. The sequence goes on along the minus strand of JAOXYI010039773.1, from coordinate 4,110 downwards.
GACATAGATTTGCGATCGGAGGAAAACTTTGGCGCTGCCACAGGTCAAGCTTACAAATATACATTGATATTTGACAAGTTTTAGTTGATAAGTATACTCAGTTATGTAGCTTTGTGAATAGCAAACAAAGCACCAAGCATTCCTTTCACAATAAATACTTAAACAGTGTAAAACATAATTAAGTATTTTAATCATTGATAAAATCAAATAGTTACAGGGTGACTATGCACAACTTTTACTTTGGGTTTCAAAAAACCAAATAAGGGTTATCTGTACATCATTTATTATCTTTCATCATTCATGCATGAACTAGGTTTATTTATGGCATACACGTTTGCGCTTGTTTGATCCTTTGTTGATAACAGTCTTGTCTGTTCCTATGGATATATGACGTGTGAACTTCGGTAGTCTTCTCATTCTATATACCATATACGTAGACAGGAAACAGGATTAAGAATTTTCCAGGTTGCACTAAAAGTAAGTTACAATCTCATCTCAGTTATTTCTTTCTGCATATTTCAATTGATCACAACAGTGAGTTCATATCTCTTTCATCATTTTATTTTTTATTAAACAACAAATAAAGATTTCGTTTTCACAGATATATTGAAAGAAAATCCAGTTAAGAAGAATATCAGTCAAGGATATTATACAATGCATCGTAATAAAGAGCAAAACATTACATATAAATATAATTTACAAATATAATTCTGACAAAGGGAAATTCTTTTGCAAAAACGGTTAATCTGGTAATATGGAAAAATAAAAAGAAAGTTTCTTGTTATTCAATAAAACTAAACATGATGCATTAATAGCCATGTCATTTCCTTTGAAAATCTTTTATTAGTTACTTTGATCAATTAGAAGAAATAATATAAAGGTGACTTTTCCCTAGGGTTATTTAGATAAAAGTTTTTTTTTTTTAAATATTTTTTTAAAATCTAAAGTGTATACTGTTTACTTAGAGTATATTTTCAATCTGTTGCACCTGGCCGAGTTCTGTCCGCAAAAAACATTATCCATTTCATGAATAATCCAGCTACAAGATATACTGTGAATACAATATAGATTTTCGAAGTGCTTTATTTTAAGCCAATTAGTGTGTTTGCAAGATAATTAGCCTTACATTTAAAAATTGGTCTATGGAGTAAAGTTTTACCTCAAGAGGAAAGAAAAAAGATTCTTTTTTGTGCAACATTTTTGAATTTTTGTTATCACAATATTTCAGGCAAAAGGTAGCTGAAAAAAGTTCCTCCGACAGCATGTTTTCACTCATAACAACCCTTTTGTTGCATCCTTCACTTACTAAAACCTGCTTAGTTATTTTTGGTCATTATTTCAAAATTTGAAATGATTACACAGATACTTTGGGATTTTGTACTTCAGATGATTCTCTTTTAGGAAATCAGGAAGATATACACAACAATAAACTTTTATTTTTCATCAAATTTGTTAGAACTCTGCGTCAAATACTGTGAAACAGCCGGATATATATTAAATATAATACACGGGAAAAATAAATTTTGAACACATGAATGGATACATTGTTTGATGAAATTCTTGTTTTCTTAATATCCATATAAACTGTTTATTTCACATGTTTTTAAGAGTCTTATTGTCTACGGTGACCTGTTCTCATCTAGTTTCATTGAGCTTCATATTACATAATTATTCGTATGTGTAGTAAATATTTCGGTGAATAAATACAAAATCTATTCTGTAAAGCAAAAATACTGTAAATGAAATAAATAATTACTTAATACCCAACAACTGAGTAAATATTCATTAAAATATATTGGTTTGGTGCAGTTAACACGACAAACAATACTACATTTCAAAACTACGTAATTACTGTTTATACATATTTACCCAAGCACAAGTAGTTTGTTTTTTATTGACGTGCCAGTCTTTCCTATCTTATGTATGAAGGCCCAACACCTACAGATTTCGCGGTAGACAGTTATATGTTTGCTTGCACTGTAAAAACATCATTTTATATACAGAAGACGTACATATGTTTACATTAGAGTAGTACATTTTCATTGTCATCTGATCGCATCATTGTATCCTTGCACATGGTCGTCACTAGAGTACATTCTTCTCTATTACGCTTATCAATGTACATGCTTTGAATTTACTTTATAATAACAACGTAAATGAAGAGTTTTCCCAACGTGGAATATTTTTGTTTTTAAAACATATCAAGAAAAGCGGCACACCTACCTCACATTATTACTTTATAGTGAGTACTTTCTGTTCGCCGTCATCTTAACCCGTGTATTTATACTGTTTGCCGTTTTTTTCGCAAGTGGGCACTGCTTACAACCAGGTTTTCCCAGATTAATATCCGAAACGTTGTACAATTAACTCTTTTACCGTTTCTATCTGTCATATATGACAGGTAAGCCATTTCTGGGCCATCCCTGTGCTGACAGAGACTACATATAACGATATTCTGTTAGACGTTTCTAAATTCCGCACAATCTTGTAAGCACGGCACACCTAACTAGAAAGAAAAAACAATTCGTTAGCCATTTCTATGGATATTTAAATGATTTCATTAGAAAACAGGTTATCCGGTCCGTCATAATCCCCCGTGGACCCGACTCTGAACTATCTTAAATCATCCTAAAACCGAATTAATCAGAAATTAGGAGTTCAAAAATCTGCTATTGTGAAAATAAATGATTATAATGGTTTATCATGAACCTGCCAAACCTATTACAGATCTGCAGCTTCCGTTGACGTCCTCTATCGTAAAATGTAAAACTTTAAATAAGATGTCACAATCAAGCAATATTTCAATAATAAAACTAATACGTGTGAATGTAACGATTTCAAATTTAGAATAGCGAACTAAACTAGGCCCCTTAATCATATGGTTTTGCAATTTCATAGAATTTAGAATATTGATCTACCATTAATTACAATGTCAGAAAAAGTGGAATTTTTGGAAATGTTGTCTGAATAGAAATAACATTTGAAAACTTTGAAAACCTCGGAAGAGTTTTTTCGAATTCATTCCAGTTTGTGTTGCTTTGTCTTTGCAAGAAACACTGAAACATTTCTCCGGATTGCATAGGATTACGACAAATATAGAGAAAGACACATGCAAGAACTCATCCTAAAGTAACAATTTCTCCAATTAGAAAACGGGAAATTCGATACGGTCAAAGGTAGATGAAGAATTGAACTGGAGTTTTGTCCACTATCATGGTACCATTTAGATTTGTTGCATACATTTTTAATCGATATGCATTAGACTTGCACATTGGCGAAAAACGGAAATTTTCCCCTAAAAAGTACTTCAGATATAAAACGTCTGAACGATGTTTGGGTGTAATCTCACAGTTAGTGGAAAAAACAATAGGTTCTTCCCAAGAAGTGGACGGTTAAACAACAGCTTTGAATGGCCACACAATACAAACCTTTGGACGTTGGGGAGAAGTGATAATAGACGGATTAAGCGTCCAATTCACTCAAGTCATCAAAGCCATTTAAAAATTGGAAATGGACAATTTTTCGCTGATTTTTAGGGGTAAAAATATTGTTTTCCCAGATGTATGCAGCTTTTACCACAAAGGTTAGATACTGAATTTTATTTTTGATTTAGACACTTGAGTCTTAACAATTTCTTGACCAACAAATTTCCCCTATCTTTGAAGGTTTAAAAAATATTTTACCGTTTTCTAAAGTAGTTTTCGAAATTTGCCACAATCAGAAATATCTTTGTACTTGCACCAAGTAATATGAATTATTATATATCGTTGAAAATCTAATTTCTTGCCTATTCTAAATTTCAAATTGAAATTCTTAGTTAACTTGAAACTTCCATTACCCTCTATGTTACTGTTCATGACTAAAGAATTTTGACCGTCAAGAAGCATATTTTCTTCTTCAAAGGTAACCTTTTAAGGTTATTTCAAGAATGTTTCAGTATTCATATAGTTTAATGCATCTTTCTTCCTTTATAAAATCACACCGAATATCGGATTGAAATACAAATAATAATTAAAAAAGAATTGATATTCATGGCTTAAAATTCGATTTTGCAGAGAGGTTGTTCAGAATTAACATTACGGTCTATGGGGATATTTTTTATTTCAAGTA